>DWTA01000448.1:0-10472 GCA_018236805.1 Plebejus anna | reverse complement strand
CGGTACTACGGAACCCTATATTGCGCGTGGCCCGACACACACTTGGCCGGTTTTTCCTTATATAACTGATAAACATGGAAATATATAAATTTATCCAATGATCAAGGATATTTTCTGAAAATCAGCCGCCATCAGATTCTGGTAGACGTATACCTACTAGCGATTTAAATATCCATTGCTGCTAAATCTACTAAAGTAGTCATATTTAACTTACAGCGCAATATATTAGGTACATCATTTCTCCAACTCAAAGGTCGAGCCCATTAGTTATTTTATGAAACTCCATAGAATTAGATGTAGAGCAATTTTTGGTTCAGCCGTTTGAAGTTGGGCTTCTTTATTGATTTGCGAATCTTAATTAAATTATCTAGTAAACCACGTTATTGTTATGCTTGAAAAAAAAAGCAAACCAACCGGCAACAGTCACTTGAAATAAACATTATTATAAAATTGTGTAACATAACCATAACACAAAACAAGTAGATTCGACAATACCCCTTAATATAAACAAACAGTTATAAATGAGCATTTAAATGCCGATAAGTATTGATAAAAAGTTGAAGTTATTTGTACAAGCAATCAAAAACAAATTATACGCGTAGAAAACTTTTGGGTTGCCAGGTTATTTCGGAATTCTCCTCAACATTGTGTGGGCATGGGGTATTGTTCTCGTTTTATACTTTCTTGTTTTCCGTACAATTTTTGTGATCTTATTTAAGGTTTCATAAACTTATTAATTTCATATAATGGGCGATGAGTGTAAAAGACGTTTCAGGTTTGGAGAAAAACAGGACTTCAGAAACAAAATATATTTTACTTTATGTTATTAAAAGATTATATTTACAGTGCCGAGTGTGAGTTTTTTGTTTCACATTCGATCGTGAACGAGTTTGGCGTTTACTACGATTATGTATGGGAATTGGGATAACTCACTGGGCTGCAGGGCTCACTCCCATGAGCATCGCTAGGTGGCGCTATACAAATCCCATACAAAATCTTAGTAAACGCCAAACGCGTTCACGATCGAATGTTAAACAAAAAACTCACACTTGGCATTCTGTAGTTGAAGTTCTTGAACTTCAATGAAGATTTGAATTGATTTTCGGCGTTTACACTAACACACTGTATAAAAAGCAATATTATATAAAAAAAACAATAATAATAATCATTTACCTTTCAGCGGAGTGCGCGTCAGCCGGCGCGTGCGCATACTGCGAGGCGGCGGCGCTGTGCGCGCAACTCGCCGTACGGCTAGTGCGAGTGTTGGTGCCGCCCGCGCCGAGAGTCACGCAGCAGGTGGGATATACATACAGACAATTAGTATGTTGACGTATATTATGACTTATAAAATACCTACTATGTGTATAATACATACAGACATACAGACATACATATATACAGACGTTATAACACCGTGCTTTGTCCGCACGTTAGCGTTCGCTACGTCTGTATACATAAAGTAGGTATTTTATTAATACGTAGTACCTACGTACGGACACATAAAATAATTCATGAATACTCAATAGTACTTAAGCAGAATTCACTGCATTTAATTCATCATAATTTATAACAAATATACACATTTACAAACTCACTCAAAGTAAAAGCATCGATAACATATTATAAGTCGGTGTTTCTTACGTTCGCTCTAATCGTTTCGATACATCGATGTTTTTCTTTCTAGGCTTTTTCAACATCGATACATTGAACTATCGATGTCTATGATGTATCGCGTTGTATTCGATTTTGCTCTCGCTTCTGAATATTGTATCGGTGCATCGCTGCCAGCAATATAGCCTGGATAAATGCAGAAATAATACCGAATCACATCACTCCATTACACTTTTCGAGTCCTAAGGTCAAAAACCGTTATTGTTTCTGCATCTTATCCAGGAACTATCATTGGTCAATGTTACAAAATTTATGCTTTTTGGCGGAGTCAAGAGAGCCGTAATATCTACGAATCCGCTGCTACGATTATCGACTAGGTATTCATCAACGAGTACACATTAAACATGACAGTGTCAAACTTTTCACCCACCACTATCACAGAAAGTGAAAACATTACAAAGGCCAAAGAAAATTTCGCATTTGAAACCAATCCAAAAAAGAGCAAAGGAATCGCTTCAACGCAGCTTAACTGTGTAGCCTCCATCCGAAGAGAGTTGGTCAGAGGCAATTCCGAAGAAGTCTCAAATGGACGAGGATCGTCGTGTGGGTCCATCTGTAGCAGCCGGAGCGGCCCAAGCGGAGCCCTTGGGTGCCCTCGAGCGTGGATCTCTGGGAGGCGTTCTAGTGCATATGCCTCACGTGCGTATCCGTTAGTCTAGCTTGATTTGGCGGGCGATGCAATTGTCACACAGAGATTGTCGGTTTTAGTACAAAATTCAGCAAGGTCTCTTGCTATGATATTAATCGTTATAGTCAATATCAGAATATTGTCTCTCTGTTTGGCAAGATTAAGTAAGTGTTCTACCTCATAATCATTAGGAATAGCTGTTTTCTTGTTAAAGTTTGTGTATTTGAATTACATAGCTTTCTTTGTGTAACCTATATTCTTTACTGACAGTTTTTGTTATCAATGTTCGTAGCTTTACTGGCTGCATGATAAGTGTGATCGTTTCCACTTAGATTTGTGTTTACTTAAACCTTCATAAATAAAAGTTTTTGTTCAATTGAAATATATTTTGAAATACTTAGATTGTTTACCTTAACGTAAAGGACCGTAATTTTGTATCCTTATCATGTAAGGAGTCAGTGTAAAGCAGATCATTTCATATACAATTCTATTATGATCCAAAGAGCAAATAAAAAACTATAGCAAAATGGTGGAAATTATCTCAAAACGAGTTTTATAACTTTACTTAAATTTTTATAGTCTTCTTAATCTTAACTGAATACATTTCTTCATATATTTGGTCAACATCTGCCTCACTAACGCTTCATCTTTTATTAGATAACATAAATAAAACCTAAATATAAACTAAAGTAGATATCTTAGTATTTAAAATTTGTGCCTGCGAATGAACTAAATTTTATTTTCTAAATAAACAAATGTTTCAAATTTTCCTCTGGATTTATCATTCGCAGTTTTCTAGCGATCCTCCGCCAAGTCAATGCGTTCATTTAGCTACTGCAAGCTCTTGTTTCTATAAAATAGATGTATAGTTTGTTCATTTCATGCAACTCTCTCTAATAAGCGACATCGGCTCGGACGCCACTCTGACGAAATCGTCAGGCGATACACAAGTACGTTTCTATCTCTTTCGTCTTTTCATTTTGTTTCACTGCTTCTTTCGCTTAGTATTTGTTCCTTTCCATGTGTTGATGTTGTTCGATTGCATCGATGCTTTTAGTTTTTTAAGAATATGTTTGCTGCAAAATTTATAATCTAGTGTTAATTTTTCTTAGAGGTTTCTAGAAATTAGATCGTTTGATTTAGAATGAGTTGCAATGTGACAATTTTTGCTACTCAAAACAGTAGCACCTACTTTTAACGAAATCGAATTATCACTCTAACTTGCTTCTTAATTAATTTATATAATCGTTTATTCAGGAAATATAATAATTTATGTGAATGTGAAACGGAATACTTAAATCTCAAGTAAAATACTGATAGCGCACGCCCAAAAGATGACGACCGGTCTTTCAATTTCAAGATATCACGACATGGTATAATGAGCCCTGAGCGTCAGTTCATAAAGGTGATTGGCATGCGCAGATAATGACGATCGGTCTTTTCAAGACATCACGACATGGTATAATCAGCCCACGGCATAAGGTCATAGAAGTTGATATGGCGTGCGCAGATAATGACGATCGGTCTTTCAATTTCAAGATATTACGACATGGTAAAACTAGTCCTAAGCATCAGGTAATAGTGGTTAATATGGCGTGCGCAGATAATGACAAGCGATCTCTCAATTTAAAGATATTACGACATGGTAAAACTAGTCCTAAGCATCAGGTAATAGTGGTTAATATGGCGTGCGCAGATAATGACGAGCGATCTCTCAATTTCAAGATATTACGACATGGTAAAACAAGTCCTAAGCATCAGGTAATAGTGGTTGATATGGCGTGCGCAGATAATAACAATCGGTCTTTCAATTTCAAGATATTACGACATGGTAAAACAAGTCCTAAGCATCAGGTAATAGTGGTTGATATGGCGTGCGCAGATAATGACGGCGACGGTGGAGACGATCACGGAGCAGCTGGACATGGCGGTGTCGCTGCCGCCGGCGGAGCGGCCGCCCGTCGCCACAGCGCACTCGGTCACACTCACCGATACAGACGTCGCCACTGCTACTGCCAATGTAATTATACTCTCCTTTAAAACGATAATTAAATTGTTAATTAAGGTCACCAATCACTTCATAAACAATTTTGGTGATAGAGATTCGTCCATTGACCTGTTGCTACTTTTCTCTTTCATTCGTCACCAAAAATATCCACCCACCTGTCGAAATAAAATGGCAATATTGGCCATATTCGCGGGGGCAACCTACCAATAGCTCAATTGGTGGATCATTACGTACTTGGTGCTGTAACAGTTGTCGTGTGACTGTGATTTTTTATGATATGTTTTATTAAACGCCTAACCAAAGTCATTATTTTCATCTGATAAGTATTATATTATTGTCTATTAATTACATTCGGATTTTCAATCAGGTATCCACACCTAATCTGGTTGGTGAACAAGAAGCTGACTCAGTGGAGGACGACATGACAAACTTTTGGCCAACCTCGGCTGGAAAGTTTCACTTTTGCGTTGATGAACTACCCCAAGAGCTGCAATACATACACCAGTTGCTACAGGTATTACGATTTCTTAATAAGTAACTTCTTGGTGTTTCTACACTAATTTTATAAAGTATGATTGTTTTAATTTCAAAACAATCATACTTTATAAAATTAGCTCAATAAGTACTGGATGATGAAATTTAGCATCAATGTAGGAACTACGAAACAAAAATTAGCTGAGGGAAAATTTACGTTCACCGCAGAGATTTATGCTGCGCTTAGGAACTGGCAAGATGTATTAAGGTATAATATTATGTTTTCTTTCTCGACAGGAAATAAAAAACACGAAGAGACCAGATATCCTGTATCACTTACTACAATGTCTCCAAGTGCTTGTTCTGAACACTGACACTCTGGCAGAACATAGGGGCTTCCTTATTTGGTGCCAAGAAAATTTACTTATTGAAAAGTAAGTATTTGATAGTCAACTAGTCGTGCTGATTACATTTTGCCCGTCCACATTATCGAATTACAAAGGAAATATCGTTCGTTTACCGTAATAATAAATTCTTAGAGCTAATGTCTCTGATACGTACGTAATTTTTATGTCTAAATTATAACTTACAATATTTTGCAGTCTATGGAAGGTTTGCGACGCAGCTCAATCTCATATCTGTTCTGTGAGCGCACCAATACTGTTGCACTGTGCGACGTTAGCTGGCGGGGCGGATGTACTATGTGCCTTGCTGAGGGACAGCTTCCATCACACTGACCCACAGGTCCGATTCATATCCGTCGAGCGAGTCACCATGTTGATACGGTTAGTATATTACTATGGAAATGCCAATTTCGATAAGTTTATGTCTAACGGCCCCTAAAATCGAACCTTGTGGTACTCCTGACTTCAAAGTCATAAATTTTGTTTTTGGTAATTAATTTTGTCTAATCTGCTTAATTGGAGTACTCTGATCCTCGTATTCTTTAATTCTAGCTATGCATACGTAATGTCTTGCTAATGTTATGGAAGTACATACAATGGTAGACCAGTCAAATGCCTCACTGAAGTTGAGTATTAACCAAGTCTTATGTTTTTAGTTTCATGGATGAATCTCCAGTGAAAACGAGTATTCCCCTACAAACAGCTTTAGCTACAGCGTTTTGCTACCTCATTTCAAGCATGGATGACATCAGTGTGTACGTAGCTCAGCGCGCCACACTATATCTTGGAACCATACATGATACCGCTGTAGAGGTATGTTAAAAATTATTTGTAAAAATATAATGATAAATCTTAATAGGAGCATTTAATAAATTGTATTGTCCGACAGATGCTACTATACTGTCTAGAGACCCAGTTTGACTTGGTAGTGGTTGACCGCCCAATGATCCTACAGTCCATATACCAGTTACACAACACTCTCAGCGACCGACACATTCTCACTTGGGAGTTTTTCCTTAACCGTTTCGAAGCTCTCGTCTTGGAAGCTCAAATCAATTCTAACAAGTCTATGGACTTTTCTAACGTTAAAGGTAAGTTATCACGTAGTAAATCCTAGGGTTGGAGCTTGTGTTTGTTGATAAACATAATGTTATAACTTATAACTTGTTTGGTAGATATGAATTGTTTTTTATGTCGAGTTTTCTATCATTTCATCTTCTTAACATTAAAACGGCATAAAAGTTTACAGTTTTCTTATGGCATAATAAATCAACTTTTGTTTTGGCATTAGTTTTAATGACATAATTTTAAATTAGAACTCTTCTACATATACAACAAAATTTTGTCGAAAGAGTAAAAAAATTCTCGTACTGGAATACAAACGCTGTTCTGTAAATAATGGCTGTAAGGTTAAATTTTAGCGGATAGTCTACGTAGATGATCAGTGTACTAGTTCGGGGCGCGGGGTATGTTGTGGCAGAGGGGGGGGGGGGGGGGGGGGGGGGGGGGGGGGGGCGCGGGGGGGGCGGCGCGCGGCGCAGGCTCCGGCTCGCTCGCTGTCCGCCTCGCTCGGTGCCAAGTGGCCCTACAAGCGCACCATCTCCGCGCCGGCCGCCGTGCCGCCGCCGACCACAGGTGCCGATCTCCCATCCCCACCCGATCCCACGTTACACCTAGAATCTCTCTTTGAAACATTGTAGGTGATATACAACTATAATGAAAACGAACAGATTGAATGTAAAAATAAATAAATATGAAAATAATGCAGAAACTATACTTAACCTTGAAATAGAAATTTAATGAGACCATAGACAAATCAAATAAATCGTACTTACAGCACATAAAGCCCTGGGAGACAAACGCAAAATAATTCTTATCAAGGACAAAGAATACCCGAAGAGAACGCCATAATACATGCCGTAATCTACATTCACATTTCACAATTCTAACAAAATCTATTGCACTCACAACTCTTTTTACTTACTTGGCTAATGTGTGATACACTCACAGAGTGAAAACTTTTGCACGATTTGAAACATTTGATTAAAGATATATTTTCTTGTTATTAATCTCCCCTTTTGCAGTTACTTATTCCACTCCCCTGTTAGTATTTTAGGTAATCCCTCCGTCATTTCCTGGTTTTATGTGGAATGGATTAGCGAAAACATTGAAAATAGCTTTATGTTTATTTTTAAAAGTTGTTTTCGATGTTTCTGGTAAATCTGTACCACGGTGCACATTCATCGGGAGATTTTTTGCACTATCTCCGCGCCCCTACTCCTCAGCACTTGAGCACCCCTTACCCGCTTCTTGTGTTTCCGTTTAAATAGTTTTGTTGTGTAAGTTACTTTGTGGTAAGTCATTACTTTCTAATTTTTCATCATAACTCGTTAGTGTTTACGTATTATTTGTCTATAATCTTATCTAACATTTGGTATAAATTACCTAAAAATAGGTTGATGTTGAAAAGAAATAAAATTTACAAGTTTTAAAAATAGTTGGTGATGAAAAATTTATGTTTTCCTTTGTAATAAATTACAGCATAAATTGTTGTACGTTGTTACCCTGCTTCTTAATTACCAAAAACGCTTAGTAGCTGACATGTGTAAATGTTGTTGTACCAATGTTGTTATTTCGTAGCTTTAAATCAGTAATTACATGTATTTTCAAACAGAACGCGAAAAAGTATATTCGCGACAATACTCAGCGCCATTGCTGAAAAGAAAAACGTCAAGATTTGGTCTGGGCCAGCTGCTTACAGCACCACAGCAATTGGGAGGCTCGAGATCTAACAATGGTGAGTTAAAAGTATCTTCTTCTGTCTCATCCCTTATATTTTTTATCTGTACACTCTTTTTCCTTTTTTATTGCTCCCTCCTTCTTTAGATTTTACTGTAGAATTTTCTCTAAGCGTATTCTTTATTATTTCTTTAGATGGAGTACATTCAATGTCTGGACGTTCTACTGACGACACTTTGACAACCGTTCTACCAAAATCGGTCGATCTGGAAGAAACTGACAAAGAAACAACGAATTTGTTGGTGTTCCTTTTGATGCAATTTTTATCAAGGCAAGTCATTGTTCTGAAGTCTTTATATTGCTTATTTTTTATTTCATCAAATTTTGTGGTCATTGTCGTGCTTAAAACTAAGTTTTGTTTCTAAGTACGAGTATCTATGCAATATTCAAACTTTAGTTTTGATAATACATATGAGCTGTGTTGTAGGTCTGATCAAGCGCATCCTATTGATGATAAAACGGCTGCCAAAACACAAGAACTTGTTTTGAAGCATCTTTTCATATTGCTCGGCTACAATTGTGTGGAAAAGTATTTTACTATATCTCCTCATTCTCTCAGGTATATTTTAAAATTATTGTGTGTATAAATTCTCCAAAAGTTTGATCTTCAAGTGATATCTTTTGTCTCCGCAGATTGTCGTCTATATTCAATGCATTCCTCGCAAATCTACCCCAAGTCTTGGATCAAAATTACGTAATGGGAGCGCATATAGCCGAACCTACACTGTCTTTACTACAAGTAAGTATGAACTCTTTCCAACCTTTCGTCTTCTACAAATTTAACTTCACTGAAACTAACTACTCTTTATAGAAAAAATAAATTAAATCTTCATTATTATTCTTTATTATTAAATTCTAAAACATTCATTTTATCTTTATCTTTATATTTATCTTGTTCAGTTCTGCTGCCGGCCAGTAGCCGCGGGCAGTGCTAGCGCTAACGTGACTCACTCCCTCGCCGCACTGGAACCGCACGTGCGACGACACTGGCTCATGGCGCTCATCGTGGTGCTCTACAAGGTAAGATGAAGCTGATAATGAAACCACCGAGGCAATTGATTCATACGTAGACGGCGGACCTACGTCATTTGGTCGGGTTATGCCAATTTAAATTAAGTCGTAAGCAGTCGGCTGGGTAGCGTGAGATGGCCAATTGACACAGGTCCGCTATCTGCGCGATTCAACTTTCTCTAGTACATTATATTAAATGATAGAATGGTGTGCCTCAAGGTGCTATATTCAACCAAAATATATGCTCACTTTTACGTACCGTAGTACTACTACGGCACAGAGTCAGGCGCTATCGGCGGCCTGGTGGGCGCGCTGGTGCGGGTCGCGCTCAACTCGCTCGAGGCGCAGCACCACCGATGCCGCCGCGCCCCGCCGGTGCTGCTGCTGCCGCACGCGCCGAGACTTAGAGGTACCACGATTTTACTCCTTTACCCGACTACGGCAAAGCAATAAGGAGGGTTATGATTATGACATGTATGTATAGTATGTGCCTATGATTTTTAATCTGTCACCTCATAATTTTTAAATAGTTACTAAAATTAAACAAAGAAGGTGTCGTTGAAAGCCTATTGACCGTCCACTGGTTATAGGCTACATGACATCACGTTAAAATGGCTGCAGAGACCCCCAGGGTACATAAAGTAAACAAATAAAATAAATTGACGTTCTTAGGAAAAATGATTGTTTCTTGGCAGTCATTCTAACATACCGTTTTTCATACAGAAGGTCGTGATCCGCTGGTACCGGCTGAGGAACCGACGGTACCTCACAAGTCCCCGGCGCACTGGCCCGACCCGCCTGAGGTCACAAAGTTAGTACCATCTTATACCAAGATAATATTAAAGAACATCAAATGAAAGTCTACGATAAAGTATTTAACCTTGAACACACACATACATTATACTGTGGGTGTCGAATGAATTTATTGACACATTTCATTTGTCTATTTTTCGATTTTTTTCTTTACAGAATAAATGTTTGAATAGTAATGAGCCATACCTCACCGGGACGCCATCGTGACGTGGCCAGTGACGTTACCATGGCAACGTCCAAGCAACGTCTACCGTCTCTACGTCGCCGCAAAGCGCTGTTTTCAAACTTAACTTTAAGAAAAACACCGCTTTGTGGCGATGTAGAAACGCCAGAATATGTTGGTTGGATGTTGCCATGGTAACGTCACTGGCCACGTCGCGATGGCGTCCCGGTTAGGTATGGCACTAAGTGCTATTTATTTGGACTATCATAGTATTTTTGTAAGTATGAACTCTACTTTCCCAGGTACCAGCAGTGGAGCTTGGAGCAGGAGTCGTCTGAGAGCGAGCTGATCGCCATCCCGGAGACCAGCGACAAGTCCGACACCACGGTGCACGGCAGCACCGCACCGGTATACTCTATCCTACTAATATTGTAAAGGCGAAAGTTTGGATGTATGGATATTTGTTACTCTTTCACGCAAAAACTACTGAACGGATTTTAA
>DWTA01000447.1:0-10476 GCA_018236805.1 Plebejus anna | reverse complement strand
GTCCTTTCCCGGGACTCAAGGTGTCCATGCCAAATTTCAGTAAAATCGGTTCAACGGTTTGGGAGGTAACAGACAGACACACTTTCGCATTTATAATATTAGTATGGACGAGCATGCAGGATTTTGACGGATTATTTACTGTAGAGCCTGTAGGTATGTTTTTGTAGCGCCCTCAACCTTTGGCATAAGATTATTTCGTATTGCTAATACAATTAAAATAATCCCTCCAAGATCACTACTAATAACTTATAGTTAGCATGAACTTGAACCAAGCTTAGTAATGTAGGTAATGGTGAGTGACATCATAGCCCAGTATGCATTAGTAAAACGCGAGTGCATTATGCTCTATCGCTCCCTCAGGAGCACTTTGATTTATGTGATTTGACACAACTCTTGCATGTATAATATTGGGGAAACTTGTTAAATGGTTTTTATGTAAAACATACTACTGCTAGACTGCCATAATAATATTATGTACAAGATAACTCATAGTTCATACGTTTGCAGCTGGGCTCAAAAACTAGTAGTAGGGTCAAATAATGCCTAATTTGCCACTAACTACTAAAAAGATTTAAACTCTGCCTGTTTTTTCTGATAAACTAAAAAAGTTACATGACGGACAAATCCAGCCGCCCGTGAATAGTTAAGCCCTGCGTAAATAATATCTGTATTAGTACAATTATTTACTAATAGTATAATATAGTTCTCGTCGAACCTAAGGAAGTAATAGGATTTCACCGGATGGTTGTAAATATTTTATAGTTTTAAACTCAAGGGTGCAGCATTGTACCGTACTCTGTTGTTCTGTTAACTTCTGTAGATTGTTGCTAGTAAACAGCTGCAATCCTAAAGCCACTATTCACGTTACCTAACATGTAGAATTTCGTCATAAAATATATTATGAATCTCTTTGTATCACAAGATACTTCAGAACATAAAATAAAGTCGCCTCCCGCTGTCTATCCCTGTAATATAAGGTCATTCAAATTTGATGCGGATTTTGTATATTATTTAGCATAACTAACATGGCAAAACAACGTTTTCCGGGTCAGCTACTTTTGTAAAAGGGGTTGACAGTGGTTGTGGAATTAGCGCCATAGTCCTCAGGTTCATTGGCTGGTATGTGTGTCGGCTGCCGACCGTTACAAGATTGACATAAACCAATTACTGCAGCTTAGCACCTGCGGACTGCGGCACGCTCGTACATTTTCGCGAGGGAACTGCTATTGTAGAGCCTGGCTTGACATTGCTTTTGTAGCTGACTCTCCTTTTAGGAGAGTTGCATTCGGTATTTCGAGAGAAGTTAGCCAAGCCCATGTAGCGTACTGCCTAGCGTTGCATCAATCGTAGGTATGGTATTTTTAATTACGATTTTTTTGTAATTAAAAAATTCGTAATTAAAAATGCATACGGCTTGTCAAAATTATCAAGTGTAACTTGAACACCTGAAAACATTCGTTTGAGAGGCGAGACTGTCGAAGTCAGTCTCTATTAGATGGGTGCGGAATTCCAAAAGCCCTGAAAACAGAGTGTCGGGAGCTAGGCTAAGCCAGTCTCTATAAAGTCTATAAAGTAGTTATTCCATTACACTAAATTTAGAAATCTAAATGATTTAGTGACTAAATTTAGTGAAGTGGAATAACATTTAGGAAGCTAGGATCTTAGGAGCTTTCTAAAATTCTAAATTTAGTGTAATGGAATAACTACTTTAGTCGAATGTAGGATTTAAATACTCATGCAAACATCACAACGCACGCCTTTTTACACTGAAAATCCATTTCAACAAATCCCAATCGCATCGACAAAAGCTAACAAACAGCCTTTGTTCCGTCGAAAAATAGAGAACATATTCCCCAATCGGTATCGTTTACGCTATGAAATAGAAATGTTTAATCACTTGGACCTGCGGCCCTATCGGAATTGTATTAAAACCACGAAATAATTGAAAACTAAATCGAATCATAACAGAAGAACGAAAATACGAGATCCGAGTTGATTTGTGTAGAATTTAAAAACTAAAATATACTAAGGTGCAGTCCGGAATAAAAGTTCCCGCGTCCATGTCATTCTGCGAGTATTTTTAACGGCGAACTTTTATGAAGTTTTAACATTTAAAATTTACTTTAAGAGGCACTCGCTAAATAAGTTTGTTTAAACCCGTTATACTTAAAAGAAGAATTACATTTTGCGAGTTTAAATACATATTTGAATATTTGAGATATGATTTATGAACTATAAACAGATGAACGGGATGTTGATATAGTTGTTTGCAGGTTTTTCGCTTTTTACGAATAATTCGAAATAATAGCTGTTTCAATGTTAGCAAATAACTCGTCCTATTTATTTTAACCGTTCATACTTAGTATAATAGTTTGCCAGGCATTGCGTTTTCTCTACGACTTCCTACAAAGTAGCAATCTAAAGGCTTAAAACTGGTCCTAACTCCTACATAAGCTGACTATTTTGAATACTATTCAAGTACATGCAGTAGAAAAATAGGTATCCATATTATTGGAATATGTATCCACATGTTGGAAATAACATGTTTCCAACGCGGGAATCGAGCCCACAAGATTGGTTAGACCAATGCAGGCTGATCACCTGATTGTCTGACAAGTAAGATGATCCATGCGTCGGATGGGTATTAAAAGTCGGTCCTACACCTGATCTCTCACCAGTCGTGTCTTTCGTCCCTCTCACTAAAGACGAACACGAGAGTAAAGGAATAGAGAAGGATGCTCTTGTGGTACTGCAAACACTTGGGCACTATAAAATTACTCCTGCGTAACTGGCCTGGTTTTTTATTAAACCGGCCACCGTCACCGAAGCCGGTATGGGAGTTATTGGAACGAAGTTCCTTATCGCGCGTTGCTGAAGGGGGCTAGACGGAAAAAGATGTAACGACACTAATTTTTAACCGACACCTGCGAATTCGGGGCAGAGGGCGTTGATGTGGCGATGACGTCAACTGGCGGAAAACTTCGTTCCATCCGGGTGTCCCTTGACACCTTCCAAGTTTTTATTATTATCAGTAGACTTACCCATAGTTGCTCTGTCGGTCCATGATCTGGTGCGGGAGGGGCGCGGCACCCGCCTTCATCTGCCACAGCGAGTCCTGGGAGTTGACGCTGCCGCCGTTGTTGCTCGTCCCGTAGCTGTTCTCTATGTACCCGTTCACCCCTATGGACACGTTACACTTGTGATTACGGAGGTCGGCGTGCAGCACCACAGTCGTTTGGCTCGTGTTGTGGTTACCGTCGCACTCGTAGCTTAGTCCTTAGGTATGCGTGAAACAAGGCCCCAATTTGTTAGCCGATTCGTTTTGGTCTAAACGTACCGCCCTTTCACGTCGGCTCATAGACAAAAAATTAGGTAATGAGTAGGGTCCTTCGTCTATAATAACTTACGATGGACGTCGACAATCGTGCTCGCAATTATGGTTATTCATCGAGAACCGACATGAAAAGAGCGGCGATAACGCTACCAAATGCGGGCGACGGTAGTTGCTTACCATCAGTTGACCCGTTTGCTCGTGTGCCCCCTTATTTAATAAAAAAAATGCAGCTGATATGCAATAAAGAAATAACACATTGACACAATAATTTGGTAACGTTTAGACCAAAATGAATCGGAAAGAAATGTATGCAGTGTGCTCCAATGACATGAAAACTAAATTTATTATTCGTGGTGATACCTAATTAAAATAAACGTAAGTTCAATTTTGGAATTTTGTAACTCTATATAGACGGTATTGTTTTCCGCTAATAATTTCAGTGTAATTACAAAAATGTTATTAATGATCCATATAATATTAAATATGATAGTTTTTATATTTATAATATAAAATGTTCGACAAACGCAGACCTTTCACCTCCACAATGGTTTTATTAAAGCGGCGAGTGACTATAAAACAAAATAGAGTGAAAGCGCTATCGACAGCTCATTAAAGTCTATAATAAAAATACCAGGAAGTGACAAAAACGCAGCAGTCTTTCTATTGCCCGGAAAATAATAAGAGCTCAATTTTCTATAATACGTGGATCGCTTGTTTCAAAGTTTTGTTTTATGCAAACTTAATTAATAATTAATATATCACTATAACTGGTGACACAGACAAAAAATTCTTATATTTGATACCCATATGTACTAGTGATTTTGTACGGAAAGTACCAAGTAATTAAATTACGGATCTTTAAAACATGAATAACAAAACAATAAGGCCTATTTGCACCAGTCAGCTATAATAATCTGAATTCTGAATAAATGAAAGCTACGCTAATCAAAAAAATCAGAAATTGTTGTCGCCACTTGAGGGTATCTACAAGTTACAACAATATTGTTCGACATAGGCAGGGGACCGATCCTCATGCTTCGAAATTCGAATATCGCTTAAATAGCTAGCCAGCGTCCTATGATCTAAAGGGCTACAGCTCACCGGAACGCCTATGCGACGTCGCCAGTGACGACACAGTGTCACCTGTAGGCTGTACGTCGCCGCAAAGCGGTGTATTTAAACTTTACTTTAAGACAAAACAGCGCTTTGCGGCGATGTAGAGACGCCAGACGTTGCTTGAACGTTGCCATGGTAACGTCTACAAATCTACTAAACACAATCTAAATTCTTATCTCCCTAAGTGACATTCGAACTTCGAAGTACGAGAATCGGTCCCCACCTTATTGACATGACACGAGGGTCGTTCACTGAAGCGTATACGAATATCGTGGAATTTTTGGCCAGCCACTTGGTTTACTGTAGAGAAACAGGTCATGTATTTTTAAGGGATATCGCAAATATTTTAAGCGAATATTTAAACTTTCCAAGTTCACAGGATTTTTGATGTGGTTTTTGTGTTACTTTTTAGTTTTTACAACCATTTTAGGGGTTTCGTGACAAAAAACTTAAACCTTACAGATTCGTCTTGTCTGTCTGTTTGTCTGTCCGTATGTCACGGCCTTTTTGAATAAAATATGTAATATTCAAGCGATCAAAAACTAAGCTATAATGTACACTAGATAAAAATTCACTTCATCGGCAACATTGGAATAGCAAACTGAACCGATTGTGGGCTCCAGTCGAGTCAGCTGCCGCAAACACCGCGATCTCGCACCTTTGAGCTTTTGTTTTCACATAATTGATTAGAGTTTATGCTGAGAGTTGAGACTTAAACAGAATCTGGGGCGACGGAGAAAATTTAGAGCATGAAAAACGCGGGGCTAATGTAATCGAATTGAAATAAAGTTAAGTAATGTTGAATGTTAATAATATATCAAATTCGATACTCGAGAATTGGAGACTCCAATGTATTTTTCACTTGAATTATATTATACGTATTAGCGTATTTTCAATGCTCTACGTGGCGGTTTTGAATTGTGATGTAAAATTTGAGTTATGAGAAGCCACGGGCAAAAAACATTTATAATATTGTATGGAAAAGACTGATTCCAGTAAGGCCGCCAATTCGAACATTTTATATTTTTGTTATGTTGGTTAATTGTATTATTTCGCTTGTATTTGAAGAATTTATACCGCGACCGGTGTAAAAAAAAGTGATAATAATTTAGGGTGTGTTATGTAAATGTGTATATTAGTCCCTTGTATAGAATTTACATACAGTACATTGCTGAGAGTTTGCTATTGTGAAGAGTTACTTTTCACTTCTATGTTTTAAAACACACCCAAAATACTATCATTTTTTACACGCCTGTATAGTAATAAAGAGTGATAGTAATAGGTATTAATACTTACAATCGTTATTGGAGATGTTCTGGCCAGGTCTGGGCTGGGGGATGTGGTAGCCGTAGCCCTGCGCCGCGTACACGTTCTTGGAGTCGTCTAGCTGCAGGTCCATGGAGTGTTCTAGCGCCTTGTTCTCCATCCCCGAGCACGGGTAGTACGGCGGCGGAGCCTGGTTCTGGGGCACTATCGCTGGTCTGATCGAGTCCATCTCGTAGTCCTTGGAGGTTCGTTGTTTCTTGTCGTTTCTCTTCCGTTGGCAGTAGACGCAGAATAGACCGAGCACGGCGAGCGAGACCAGGCTGGAGACGATGATGAGTATCAGCGTGACCGTCGCGATGGTCGCCTCCTGCTTTGTGTACGACGGGCCGACTGGAAATAATAAACAATTGGAATCTTGAAGTTTTTGGTGTAAAGAAAATTGACGTGACAAAGTTCTTTTATTGGGATTTTAAACTAATCAAAAGTTATTGCTTAAAAATACATGATTCCCAATGATGAAAGTACGGATAGATTTTCCTCAAAAGTACATAATAAATTTCATGAAAAACAAGATGCCGTGTCCGACATTCTGATTATCGTTATATTACACAAGAATCGCTCGTTTTAACTAAAAGATTAAAAGCTCCATATTGAGCGGGAATAATTGAAATGAATTAACAAATGTAGCGTAATTATCACCGCGCGGGCAGCGGGCTATTAAATATTACCACATTTTAATGTCATATCGAGGCCGTAAATATAATCGCCCCTGGAGTTTCAGTATTAATCAAACCGCCTTCGTGACTTACTGATAAATATTTATTACTAGATGATGCCCGCAACTCCTTTGCGCCGAAACTCGTTTATCCGTACATTTTCCGGGATAAAAAGTATCCTATGTCTTTTCCCGGGACTCAAAGTATGTCCATAGCAATTTTCAGCAAAATCGGATCATCGGTTTGGGCGTGACAGACAGACTTTATTCAGTATGGTTGGTCGAAAAGTGGCAAAAAATTGTGCTGCTTATATTATGATAGGATTATCATAAGTCGTAAGCGAAAGTAGGTTTACGATCGTAACGGGGTAAGTATATTTTATACGATAAGCAGTTACGAGCCGACATTTTTCACTGAATTCATCGTTCGTGACGTGTATGATATAGCGAACATAGTTTTTGTTGTCGCAGATAAGGCGAGTTCTACACATGGCAATTCCCGGGATTTTCAACAATTTCCTGGCTTATTCCTACTGTGACAATGTCCTTAGTGATGAAAATGCGAATACTGTGCTGAGTATGTCAACGTCGAGTAACGAATATATAAGTGAATAAGTGAGTTAAATGTAAGTTCATTCCATGGAATTATACGTACAAATTTTGCTAAAAAGGTTATGGACCAAGATTTTTCTCTTAAATATTTGATAAGAGTTCACTTTGTCATTTCTAAGAAAAACAGCTGCAGCGTTCCGAAATCCAACGAATTTTTCTTTTTTAAAAGTCAATTATATTTTGTTTGCTTAGTGTAATATGAGGGATTGTCGGTAAAACGTAAACTCTTTAATATTGTAACTGTAGTATTTTACAAATATACCTAAATAATTACTAATTACAAAAGCGCTTAGAGTAGACAGTTGTCCTAGTTTTGGAGTCCAGAACCCACTAAGCTGGAGCTGCTATAAAATAAAAATTAATTCAAGTTTTCTACGACAAACTATAGACTACAAAATATATCGACGTCAGCATCATCAGTCATCACAGTAAGATTTATATTCACTGGCACTATCGACGTCCTCGCCGCAGACCTCCTCGTTGTCCTACAGGCAGAGCTGCAGGCGGAGTACAAAATTAAATGTCAAATATAGACCATAATCCGATAGCCATAAGATTTATACTCACTGGCAGCATCGACGTCGTCGCTGCAGACCTCCTGGTTGTCCTGCAGACAGAGCTGCAGACGGACGCGCGGGCCGCCGTCTGCCGACCGCAGCTCAAGCTCGCTCTCCTGCACGGTGGAGCTCGCGCCGGACAGCTGCAGCGGCATCGTGTCTACCACCTGTAACACACAATATTATTAGTCAAAAGTTACACGATCAGTCTGGCATCAGTTCAGTCCATCAGTCTTAGACTAACGCCAGAATGGGGGCCGGAAAGTATATAATAAAAAAATGATCAGTCCGTCAATCACACGGTTGTACATGTAACACGATCATTCTCCCGTCAGTTTGGACCAGACTGATAGACTGGATAAGACAGGCAAGTACGGAGTTTATGTCAGTCTACATTAAATTAAAATTTAAAACTAATAATCATCAAATGTCTCACGAGTTTAGCCGTCGGATACATTTGATTAATTTAATTTAATTAAGATTTGAAGCGGACTCTAATAGGAGTAATGTTAAAATTTTAATGAAATTTAATGTTTCTAAGTTCTATTTTGTATGTATTATAATTGTATCAAAACAAAAAGGTTCGGCTAGACCAGGATAATGATCGTCCATCAAAAAAAAAATTTCTGATTGGAACGAAAGTCGATAAGCTAATTTCAGATCGAAAATAAACACGAAAAGTGACCAATTTGATGTTTCATTTATGATGTTTCAATGAATTGTAGAAATTAAGGGCTGTGTAAATACACACCTCAATTATAAAAATATATTGTTTATTTAGGTGGGCAACTCTTTGTTTTAGAGTAAAAACGCATAATATACCGCAACGCAATTTAAGCACAAGCGTAACAAAAGTAAAGGGTAGAGCTGTACGAGTTATATTCTAATCAGAATATAACCTCCCAAATAGAGTTTAAAGAAATCTAATGATACAAAAGGGGTGTGGAGACTCATAATAATATTATGTTTATCTAATGCATATCTAACATTGCGCGATGGTATTCGTTATATATTAGCTTTTGTCGCAAGATATTATTTCCATAAAAGTATCCATTAAAGTACACGGTAATTAAAATTCCTATAAACCATACATTGATTACATTGTCCGATAAAAAAAAGTGAAAAAGCAAAACCCCCTCAAAGCGTCGCCGCTCGTTTCATTTGTTATTTTCTTCAAATGTATTTAATTAATTACAACAGAAGCTGGTGGACACGTTAATTAATACAATTGCATGTGGAGACCGGGGAGAGATTGTGTTATTTGTTCAATAAATAATGAAATGGACGGACGCGGTAAGTCATCGTAATACCATGTTGTATTAACAGTGCAGTGGTAATATCGAGCCGAGCTGTTTATGCTGCACGGAATACACTTATTGTGAAATGCGAACAAAATATTGTCCAGGCACCAATAACATCAAAACCAAAGACGATTATAAACGGCAGTCTATTTGAAAAACTGCACTTTACTTACACACTACTAAAATTTCATAGAAGATAGAAGGCTCGTGGTCAGCTTTAAGTCAGCCCCTCAACGGCTCGTGTGTGGTCAACTGAAGGTGGCAAAAGCCGAATTCATTTGATCGTGTATAACCCGCTGAAAGAGCTCAAAGTCAGCTGAGTTCGTATATGGCCAGCTTAAAAGGACAAGTCGAGTTAGTCAGGCACCTCATGTATATTTGTCTTGGGCGTCCATGGCGGCCTAATGGGTAGACCTATGGTTCGCGCTCACAGAGGGTGCAGGTTCGATCCCGGGTCGTGGCGTGGACCAGCGAGACATTTTCTGATCTCAAGTACTCAAAATCACCCACAATCGATGGAAAGGCTTAATTTTCTATGGTCTTACCTGCCAGTTGTTCATAGCGCCGAGTCCCTTCACCACTCCCACCAGGGGCAGGCAGGTGGCTCCCACTCTGAACGATATGCTCCTCTTGCTGGGGTCGTACGTCACCTCCTCCGGGACCGCGATCCTGTCCACCTTCGTCGTCACCGTGATCTCGTTGGAGTAGTTGCTCTGCCCCTTCGTGTTCACGGCTTTCACCTACAAACAAAATGAGGGTTGTCACTCTGCGGGACATAGACGTATGCAAGGCGAGAAGACTCAATTAGAACATCGCTGGCACAAATTACGTGATCAATCCAAACTGTATACAGCACCTCTGGTGTCCTAATGAGTCTTAGGTTGCGTTCAGATTACTGACAGGACCATGACCGATCTACGAGACGTATCATCGAGGAAATTGATTCCTAGTCAGTCGACAGACCTACGTCGTTTGGTCGGCGTATGTCAATTCAATGTTAGCACTTAGCTGTGATCGGGTGGGATTGTCTAGACGCGACCAAATTACTTAGGTCCGTTAACCGCATAGGAATCAACTTGATAGTACAATACTGTATGGCTCGCCTTGGCGAAGGCATTACCGTGCACTTGCCGTGTACCCAGATCCGTTGAAGAGAATTTGCGCTGTCTGGTCACCGTCATGTCTAATCAGGACGCACCTTTACATTGACGAATAAACTAAAGAAACATACGCAAATAAAACCAAATTCTATATATGCCTATAGCAAAATAACAACAAAACAAACAGGCTAGATGACGAAGAGTGACATATTAAATACAAAATAATATTAGAGAAATAATTTCAGAAGCAAATCATAATGACAAGGCGAAAATTTATTTATTTTCGGCGTGTTACCTGAAATGCGTATGTCTCATGCTGGTGGTAGCAATAACAATAAAAACATTACTATTTACTTTCAATCTCGATAACTTCTAGCACAACAAGGCAACTAATGTTACAGAATGATTCAACTATATTACCTACTAGCTGTCCCGGCAAACGTTGTTTTGCCATTTAAAGTATTTCTACTTCATC
>DWTA01000446.1:0-10481 GCA_018236805.1 Plebejus anna | reverse complement strand
TTAAAGTTATAGTTAAAGTAAGTTGGTGCAACCCACTCTGAGAGTGAGTTGCACCAACCTACCTTAACTTTAACCGTAACAAAATGTGAAATGTGAAATCCCTAGCAAAAGTCGCCATATTTGACGATAACCTTAACTTTAACTAAGCTTCTGGTGCAATTCACCCTTACTAATTTTCGACCAGGTGTCAAACGTATTTTGGCCACTTCTAAAATATCTGCTGTCTGGTTCTGTACAATATCTATGTCTCGGCAAATAATATTACATTTTGCGTAATTACTTTAGGTAAAATTATAATATATTAAGATGATGGTGGTTTTGGAGGGCCATTCGGTTCACGTCACTTTGGCCTGTTCACGGCAAGGTTGAGGCTAGCACAAATAGCTCCACCCGCCCCCGCCCGCCCGCGACGCCGCCCGCCCCGGGCTATGTTTATAGTTCACATATTTCTTGCGCTTGCTTTATTTATTTAGGAATATAGATCGGTAATTGGTATACAATATTATAATAATATTTTACTATACTATAATTTTATTTCAGATTAATTTTGTCCAATATCCTCCTTGCGGTCTACTCTTCTAATGTCCAAAAAATTGTTTAGTTGTTTCTGAGCTAAGCAATCGAGACTTTTAATTATATTAATGAGTGTGACGCACACTAGGCTAAATTAGAGTATGTTAATGTCAACGACCGCGGGTGGTGTTCACGCACGGGTTTTTCCGCGACAATCAGGGACAGGATAAAACTAGGAAACCCCCAGTTTTAATTTTATTAATTAGGAAAGTGGATACAATACAATTCATAGTGCCTTAGTGTGTGCGCAAGACTCAACGCACTATTGTCTCTTTTACATAATTACGTAGTACCTAGAATAATACGAATTATTGGACTAGTTTTATCCACGCTCTACCAACGCAACGCTCTACCAACAACTCTACCAACGTAAATAAAAAGCTTGGAATTTGAAAAGTTATGTATTTTTATCTTTTAGGCATCCGGTCCATCAGATTATCAAATTCCAACACTACAGCAAGTTAACAACAAGGCGACAGACACCCTGTCATAATACTGTTTAATAAAATCACTTGTAAAACATCCCCGCCCTTACTTTCCCGCTCGAGAGGCTCTCATTGTAATGAGGTACCGTAGACTACGTTATACCGTACTACGTTATACGTACAGTCACGTCTACTGACGGCTCTTGATAATGTATTTATGTAGGTAACAGTACAATCACCACAATATTTCAGTAGAAAAAATTGCCGCTGTACAGTCACAGCCATGGCATTTCAATATGAAAAAAAAACCGGAGTCATTTGCAGGCAACTCTACGAAACAAACGAAAATACCAAGCAGTACTGTCGGGTTCACGGTGCTGCAGACTGTGAAATCTACGCTGCTGTACGCTACAGTGTCACAATGCAAAAAGTATACAGTAGATGTTCAAAGAAGACCGTCTGAATCAAGTTCACGCACACAGCAGCATTATTAAGACAACTTGCAGTACTAAAACAGAGCAGTACCACATCGCATGCGTGTACAATTTGTCTCTATGTTTTGTATTTTAAGGATACCTCTAAGTTACTCTACTGTATATATTTTATACTGTGGTAGTACAGTCTCGTTCACAAGTCAGACGGTAGTCTGCGCGAGTGTACCGGGATAATGAGCGCTCCTCGCTCCTGATTTAATCCCGGCATAATTACGCACCGACAGACGCGGAGGCACCGCACTATATCCATATAATACCTAGTTGTAGTCTACAAGTACTAGATGTAGTGCTTAGTGTTCGTAGGCCTTTGTTCTATAGCTGAATCAGATTATGGGGAAAAGACTGAGGTTTTTTGTCTTCATCGTGTATAGCTGGTATCACAATTATGAATGTCGTATTTATCTAATAAAGTATATTCGCATAATAATAGAAAGATATATAGGAAGCAATTTCAGTTACTTTTAATTTATTTATTAGATTTTTTGTCAAATAATTCAAAACAAGGAAAAAGATTACTTTATGTTACCACTTCTAGCGGTGACCGCTTCTGACACGTCACAGAAAATAGCACCCTTTCGTGTTAAATAACTCATTTATTTTTAAAGCTTCTTTGTTATCCTTACTAATAATAAGAAAGTAAGTGAACAACACAATCAATCTTGTTAAGAATTAACAAGTGTTTACTGCCGCTCACACTTAACATCGTTAACTATTAACAGCTCGGGAGCGGCGCTCAGTAGTAAAGTTTATGAAGCAATTGTCACGGCAATAAAGTTAACTATATGTTTGATATAAGGAACACCACCTGCTGCAATCATAATGCGCGCTAAGTGACAATTTGGTGCCTCTCAGCCGGCCCAAACCCTTGACCTAAGAAATAGACTAGCCCTATCTAGTATATATCTTTCAAATGTAGCCAATTTTTAAGCTGATTGAGAACATAAAATTGAACATGAAATGACTGTATGGAAAATGTATACCGAAAAAAACTTATTTGTTTTTGTCAATCATATTTATCAACACAAATTATGTAATAGCCTATGTTACCACTCAGATTATGGTGATCTATTGATTATTTAAATTAATGCAAAACTTTACGTTTACTAAGTTGGGTAAAGAATAGAGAATGTTATACCTATGCTCAAAACGTAGAGTTCAAGCTACAATTATTTTTGGGGAACCGATACGCCGATAACCCGAGACCCGAGTCATCGAGGTTCAGCGATAATTATAATCGCTTCGATATAGTATTATTATCTGCTCAAATATTGTTTAAATTAGTTGAAATAATCGAGAAACTTAATGCTTCATTGCCTGAAGTTGCATACTAAGTGCCAACGCACTTGTATTCAAGTAGGTACCTGAAGAAAATACCTATCCTATTATAAAATTATCATAATACCTATCATAAGTCACGCATTACGCATTTTGTCAGTCCAACTGGCAACTTGGCTATAGCTGTACTTACTATGATAAGCTCCAGTCTACATTAAACTTTAGTTTATTTCGTTCAAAATGATTTCGTGAAGCGCTCCTCGGCGAGTCTTGTGAAAGGTTTTATTTAGTTTCAGGTAATTACGCTGACTGCAGCCAACTTCAACAAGCGGCTTATAATGAGCCTCGTAAAAATAAATAAAGGAAAGTAAAAGAGAGAATTTATTCAAATACTGATACAGTCTTATTGTGTATTTGGAAATAGTGAAACTGAAACGACAGAAAATTAACATGGTTTTATATAATCTTTAGTTTCGTATAAAAATAAGTTTTACAAAACCGAGTATAGCTGCGTTTTTTAAGAACTCCTCCAACATCCTGCATATCAAAAAGTTAAATAATAGGAAACAATACGTATATCTGTACGTCTGTACCTATGTATTATGCATTGGAGTGACTGCGCTGAAATAGTTCGCAAATATTTTTACAAACGCTATTGTTTGTGCACGGACCTTTGTCTATTGATCACTGTATGAATGTGAGGTTTTGTAAATATAAACAACGAATGTTTGTGAAAAGTCTGAGTTAAAAAAATGAATTTGAATATTAGAAACTGCATCAAATGTTCACCCCAAATAGATGTAGAGTCATGTGGTCAAAAATATGTCTAAACTCAGATTAATTTTATTTTAAACATAACAAAAATTAAAAACTTGTGAATTAACGACTGAAATGTTTATCATGTCTTGTTACTGCTTACAAAAAGATTAATAGAATCGGTAAATTAGAGTCAACCGTGTTTAAAATTGTTATCTATGTAGAGATCATGATTATTGTACTAATGTAGTGTTGAATTAGCCCCAAAATGTCGGCATTGAGGTTGTGATTGAGGTAGATAGGTGGCGTAATCTGTGTCAATGACCCCGGTGTACAAACTAACAAATTAGTTGATTGTAGATCGATATGTTAATGACTATCTGCTGCTAAAAACTATTTATTTTGGTTAGTATTTAAGTCTCTGTACTCCTATTTTACATGTTACTCAACTTGTTAGAATATCTACTTATTTTATGACTGGAGACAATTACCAAAAAGGTAATTAACTCGATTTCGGCTTCGTAAAAAGCCCCAATAAAAGAAATTACATAAACACTTTCGGTTAAAATTTAAAAGAAAGATACGTAATTTGAAGACTAAGCTTTCGCGTACCTACTATACATAATATAACAGAGTATATAAGAATTAGATCGCATCCTTGTGGGAAAGTTAATGTTTACTGAACTCCGAAAGTTTCATAGAAAACTACTAAATCAATTCTTACGTTTTACAGTTACAAAACGTACGTTTCTTTGGATTCTGCTTGGTTTTAATTCTGTTTTGCCGTTGTTATTTTTGTTTGAAACCTAGACATCACATATCGCTGATGATGAAAATAAACAGCAAAAATAGATTGCGAACTAACATCACGTTATGTTTACTGTTTACTGCCACTAAAATATTACACTTTAGATACTGTATCCTTCGTACACGAGTATGCCTAATACAAAGTTGTCTTATCTAGATCCAACCGGTTATAAAATGTTTAGAATTTTGATATCTAAGCGGACCTCAGATTATAAACGACCTATTGTTTTATGACCTGAATAGCGGACGTGTCATTTTTTGTCAACATCCGACCTCTAGTGTGCTCTAGAGTCTAGACTGCTGTAGTCTGTCGACATTTTATTTCGCTATCAAGTCTCTTCTTTAGCTTAAATAAAAATGACTTATTTTGAGTTTCCGCCCGCATAAAAGATTTAACCCTACATGTTCCCACGACAAGAAGTACTCTATTCTATGTTAAAAAATCTTTCTTCTTTTTATTTTGAGTAGGCATAAAATAATTTTATTTCTATTGAAAGTGGATATGGCCTTTGCTTCACAATATACTGCTTATTATGTAAACTCCAAACACCTAGCTACAAAACTGCTCACTGCAAACTTCTTTCTTTTCATCAAGAATTTTCATATCAAGGCGTACAAACGCTAAACCGATTAAAATGTATATTGGGTTACAATGCAAAGCGGCACGATTTTCTTTCGTTTTCCGCTACTGCACTTGTTTATCACTTTTCATCAGTAATCACAACACATCAATACTCATTGGCTTTTCTGTTGCCAGTAACAATTTTTCTTTCATGCTTTTAACGAGTTGGTTATTACGAAGAGAGGGACTGGGATAAGCAGGGCTTATACATGATTTTCACAATAATAATTAATAACAGTGAGTAACGACTTACAATGTGTGTTGCTGTGTGCGCCAGACGCGGGGTGACGCGGGCTCGCTCGCCGGCAGCGCCGGGTCGACTGACGATATCTGATAACAGCTGATAACGCGATATGGTCAGCTGCTGGTGTCGGGGACGAGGGGTGGTGATAATAAGGTGCCGATTTCGGTTCGAAAATACTAGGGATTGTGTATGAAAATTATAGGTATTATGAAAAGGTATTCATGATATTTCAAGTAGCGGCTCTGATGATACTGGTTTAACATTGATTGTTCACCCGACTGCTTAGAAGGCTTAGAAAATAGAAGGAAAGTTATTTACACCTTATTTGTTTCTTAGATCTACTGTCTTACAAATATTAAAAGCTTTTAAATGACCGGACGATATAACAGCTGTTTAAAGATAACTTCTGAGTTGTGACTGATACACGGATGAGTGTGAACTGTGCAGTATAAACATCGAACACATGTGGAGATATCAGTTTCACAATATATTTAGTTTCCTCATGGGAATATAATATTATTCATCTTAATAAAAATCTGATATTCGATAATGATTAATGATGCAAATAGAAACTCTTATCATAATTAAGAATAAGAATAATTACACATTAAACTTTACCCTATTACAATATGTACATTTTATGGTACACTTTATGGAAAAACTATCATGCCTATTGATTTGTGCTTTAACATAGTAATTTTTATTTATATGTAAAATATGTGTTATCAATTTATCATCAGTCAGTCAAGGTGTGACGATGCGAGCCCTCACGAAGCTCAGCTTTTAGCTAGTTATTATTATTATCAAACACAAGTGTATCTAGATGACCCGGTTTTGAAACCGAGTTCTCTGGATTACAATCTTTTTAGCCACCGTCACTTGACGACGAAATTTATATCTGTTATTTTTTTTTAATTTCTGCAACATTATATTAAAAAAAATCTGAAAATGAAACTTAGTTAGACTGATTTTTCGTCCCCTAAGCCCTTGGAAATCTTTAAAGCCTTTTCCGAGATTGCCGGTAGATATAAATTCAATAATAATAATTAGGTATTATTCGTTTAAAATTATTAGCTATAAGAAGTATTATTATATTATATATGAGTTATATCAAATCTAAAATTTCGAGATATTTCTGTTGACTATCCGGGTCGTAGGTCTCTGAATGCTGATATCAGTAAGTATATTAAATAATATTCATAATAAAATTAAAGATTATATCCGAAAATTTTCGTTACTATGCTGGCCGTGGTTATCACTCACAATTTGTAGGCGGGTAGAATCATAATTAGGGCTAGTCGAACCGATTTTGCTCATTTTGGTCTTGAAATATCCGTGAAAATCCAGGGAAGGCTTATACGGTAGAATGAGTCAAGTGATTATACTTAAGTTAGTAGCATTATAGTGCGCTATCTCATTGTTAGGGTTTGATTAGATTAACAAAAGAATACATGAACGTTGGCGGTACAAAAACAGCAACGTGAAGAGGACCGATTAATTAACAAACATGCAGCCACAGCCTTACGCAGGCTCTACAGCATCCGGAATCAGACATGGCATAAGAATAATTATGACTATAGGATATATTCCTATAAAGTTTTAATGCTATAAACAGTAGGTACCAGCATAGACAATGAACGAACAAGTAAAAAAGTTTCTGTCAATATTCAGATATGACGTGTGCAGTATGTCGGATTTTGATCGTATTATTTACTGTATGTGCTAGTAGCGCCCTCTGCTGCGGCCTGCGAACTTTGTGTAAATTTCAAAATCGAGTGTTCGTTTTGTAGCTCATGGTGCTTAGAATTTTGAGGGAATGAATGAA
The DNA here is from genome assembly GCA_018236805.1 of Plebejus anna. Taxonomy (NCBI): domain Eukaryota; kingdom Metazoa; phylum Arthropoda; class Insecta; order Lepidoptera; family Lycaenidae; genus Plebejus; species Plebejus anna. The sequence goes on along the minus strand of DWTA01000446.1, from coordinate 3,460 downwards.
TCACTATGCTTGCTGTAATGAATTTATCTAAAACAAAAAAATAAAATCAAAAAAATAAAAAATAAAATCCTCGGTTTCCTAATGTAATGTAGCGCCAGCTTTATATCCTGTCTGTGGCGGTCGATACGGCGGGTAATTACGCGCCGCGATTGCCCCAGCCCGTTTGTTTTACTCCTGCAAACCTCCACGGTATTCTGCAAACCAAGTCTTTTGTATTGCCTACTTGCACGATTCTGGTTATCGTATTACAAGATTTCTACATATTACAAATTGAGAGCGAATACGATTCTACACTGGATTCTACATGTGAGCGGAAATCGGAAAAGTTTCGTAGCTCCAGCGATATTACAATTCGGGATATTTTCGTTTTAGAAAAATGTGTGGGTCATAAATTGTGTTGTGGTCATCATGAGCTCAATGTAGCATTTATGCAGTTTAGTAATTTCATTTTACATACATATTATTACATATCGATCCTACTAAATGCTGGCTACATTTCCAAGTTACAACATTCATGTCCCAGTATGCAATGCATCCTGTCTGGCAAAAGTTTGTTAGTTTCCAATTAGGAACACCTGATGTTTCAACGTAATTTACCGGCGAGCTCCTGGCATGCAAATGTCCGGGCTAGAGGCTCCACCCGGGGCACTGGGCCCCGGCGGCGGGCACTCGGCCGGGGCACGGGGCCCCACGGCGGGGCATAGAGCATGAATATGCAGCGTGTGCAGGTCTGATTATGTCTCGAGAGCGGCGGAGAGCTGTCTCGGGCTACAGTTATAACGCGTGGAACTGACGTACCGAACTGATATGTAGAGCCGCTCGAATACTGGATTTCAATTGCAGAGTCCTTCATAGAAATAAAACTTAAATGTAGAGTGAACGTGAATAACTTTTAGTGTATGCTCACAGCTCGAGTTGATAATATTATGAATAGTGAAAAGTATCATGAAACAACAAAACTCAATTGAAAAATTGTGTAGTACACACTAGGGGATAACAGGGTTTAAAATTTCGTTCAAACATTCGAGTGTGCAGAGTGCAGACCGCTGAAAACTGAGTGCCATACAGCTGAAACCATTCAATTGGCTAAAAATACAAACAAGTTTGTAAAGCCAGGAAATATGTCAAAAACGCACGTAGGTAAACTTAAGTATGTGTTCAAAAACTCTCATATTATGTCATATAATTTTATTTATTTTTACATCAGTGGTTGTGTGAGGTCAACCCTTGTATCGTTGGCAGTTGGCATAGAGGTTAAAATGAGACTTGAAGATACTGCAACTCTACGAGTACGAGATCCAAATATGTAGGAAGTTAACCCAGTTCTGTAATTAGGAGGGTCAAGTTGATATCGCATAAGGGCTCCGCGCGGCCGCCATTGTGTGATGTAGATAGCCAGACATGGTGGCGCCGGCAAGGTCACCCAATATTATACTATAAACAATATGCAGTAGCGTAAATCAAATGTGTTCTTGAAATTCCATTCGTGAAAAATAGGGAAAAGCAACGCGACACTGCTTTGGATGCAATTGCAAGAGTTTGGTTTTTTTGTAGCGTCTTACTACCATTTTCCCATACGTTTGATGTTAATAATTACCAAGAAGATAAAGTAACCAAAAAATATATTATGTTGCTGTCTTAGATAATATGCTCTTCACGCGTGATTTCATATGTAAGTGTGCTTTTGTGTGCCTGCGTCAGATTCTAGGTTATCTAATAATGTATGAAGGTGGTTTACTACAATATATAAATAATATTGTGGCAACTCACAATATACACTGACTCATCACAACACACTAGTACCGACTTTGTCTGTGTACACAGATACAATACTATAAAGGTATTATAATAGTAATTCATATAGAAATAGCTACGCGTGTCTGATAAATGTAAGTAGCTATTAATAGTAAATAAACATGATTTATAGTGAAAATGTTGTTTTCAGTTGTTGTGGTCTTGTGGTCTGTGGATTCCCATTTATCTATTCTGTATTTCCTTGAACCGAGTTATTCTTAGAATAGTTTCCGTTTAAGGGTTTTATGGCATTGTTGTGTTAAAGTTACAAAATTTATTTATTATATTATGGAGTAGTCACAAAATTTGGTAGAGACTAAACATCTCTACTTACTACTTTTACTATTATTAACAAGAGATCCAAGCTTCATACTGCCAAGGGGCAGGGACCTAATTCTCTTTCCTCCATTTCAACAATCACTGAGATTTGAAGTTCGAGATTTGAGCGAGAACCGAGTCTTTCGAATTCAAATTCTATCTCGATCCTTGACCGGAAATTCCTCGATTTGGTAGTCGCCGGCTGAATGAAGGAGGATAACCAGATATTCAGGGAACTGCGATAGCGGCCGTGTTCTACTGAATTAATTAAGGTGTGGACGCGCTCCACATAGATACACCAGGATACACCCAATAACGTCATTTTGTATTGATAGTGTCCACGGGATTTCCACTTAATATATGTTTGAGGATAACTTAATTTTGAGAATTTCTTTATAAATATTTTCAATTAAAGTTTATCTATTTTACCGAGTGCAAAATTAAGGGAAGTTGATTTTAGGGGTTTTTCTGTTTATGTTTACCTTTAGCGGGTAACAATTAAGGTTAAGGTGTTTGAAATACGTTATTTTTTCTTTTAGAGTCCTTAGTACCCATTTTGTTATTGAGGGCAATATAGATAACTTCCAATTCACATGATGACTTTAATGACGCTGGCCCATTTTAAAGCTGGAATAAATAAAGTCTTAAAAGAGTAAAGTATCATTTGAATGCTGCAGTAAAACTGCAGCTGCAAGTATCGTATTTAATATTGAAAGAGGCATTATAAAGATTAAATACAAAACGGTGTGTGCTGAACACTCGACCCAGTCCGGAGCGACGCGGGCCTGCGGGGCTGCGGGCAACTCGCGCTAAACGAGCGCCCAGACTCCATTATACTCCTTGTTTCCTCCAGGATATTAAAAATGGCGGCTTTTAATTTGTATCCGGAGTATCCTGGACCATTGTAGCTGCCGGCGAAACTCATTACTATCCCAAAAAACGAAAAAACACAAGTATTTTTGGTTTAAATCAAAATTGTGTGCTGCGGATTTCTGGATTCAATTTAATCAACGCGAAATATGTAAATGTATAATATTATTGTAACATTCCCATGGTCATATACATTTTCATCGTATAGTCAATAATATTAAGATTATCGTATATTTAAGCGGAAATAACTACGGAGTATATAAATATCGAGATTTTTCGGGACACTTTCAGTGTACTTGCAGTCAAATAGCATCAAGATACATTCCGAAGCTCATCTCGTGACTCGTGACACGTTGCTATGTCTATTTGAAAGATCTTTAGTGTATAATATTTAGATTTGTATAATTAGATTAGGCTCTTATGCCCTATCCCAGAGTGGGTCACGATGCACAAAACGCTCCGTGCATCGTGACACCAG
>DWTA01000445.1:0-10486 GCA_018236805.1 Plebejus anna | reverse complement strand
AAACTGCTGAACTGATTTTGATGAAATTTGGCATGGAGACACTTGGTGTCCCGGAAAAGAAAATAGGATACTTTTTATCCCGGAAAAATTTACGGTTACAGCAGGATGACGAAATTTGGCGACACGGAGTTGCGGAAAATAAAGTCGTAGTGAAATTATATTAATGTTAGATTAAAACAGAAGTCAAACACATCAGTGTATATTTTCTGCTAAATGCATTATAAAATTCATTTTTATTTCAATAAATTAGTCCAGTTATAGTGTTAGTTCAGCCATGTTACATGGAGACCTGAAATTAATAAAAGTCAGATTTTTTTGCACCAATGTTCATTTTTTTGCGCCAGTGTTTAGAAGGACACCAAACACTGGCGCAAAAAATTCTGACTATAACTAATTTCAGAGAAAATCTAATACGACTGTAGTAAATATCAGGATGAACTAAAGTGCGTTCAAATGTTCCTGTCAGCGTCAATTGCCGAATAAACTCCAAGTGGAACACAAAGCACTTCACATCCTTGTGAAAAACTGCTAAAAAATATTCAAAATGTTCTTTGTACTTTCAAAATGTCGACAGGTTTTTGTTGTCGCGACGTAGCTTGCGCTAAATTGTGCACACACTCTGTATAAAGTTACCTTGTACTATCGAGGAAGTTGATTCCTATGCAGATGTCGGACCTAAGTAATTTGGTCGCGTTACGTCAAACCCAGCCACGGCTGACATTGAATTGACACAAGTCGACCACATGACGTAGGTCCGCCATCTGCATAGGAATCAACTTCTCTGATAGTACATTTCTAGTACCCTGTACTATTATATAAGTAGCGTAAGGACGAGCTGTTATATCTAATGTTATTGCACCAATGGATTATGTGCGGGTGGGTCATCTACGTCAACTCGACTCGAACACTGGTAGCGCTACATGACAAAGAAAGTCGAGCTTGGCCGTTTCTTTCTATAAATAGAAGGTGAGGTATAAGAAAATTGGGGCCCATCCTTACATTCAAAATCATTGCCTCTACCACGTACCTAACATACGTTTGTATGGCGTCTGACGTGTGACGTTGATGTCTCCAGGGAGCGCCGCTCCGTCTTATAGATGGATGAATAATGAATGGAAGGCAATTTTGAATATATTATTGGGCATAGGTCACTGACCTTTGTTTTCCGTTAGAAGGTTCCTTTTATGTTTAGGCATGCGTTAAAGTTTTGATGGAAATAGGTCCTGTCTTTTTTTGTACTTGGCCTACACGCTGTCAATATTTCATGTAAATGGTACAACTGGTACTTACAAGTTTAATAAAGAATATATGATTTGAAATTTAACTGATAAATATAATTATTGTTTATGTCCCGCAAATGGAAAACTGCACAAAAACCAATGATCTATCATTTGCAGTGCATGGTTCTAAATGTAGAAAATGTGTACATGCAAAATCAACACAACCACTATCTCATTTGAAAACAATAAATTGTTGTTTTGAAACTATTTAATTTGAAAACAATAAAATGTTTTGTTTGTAAAATGCTTTGTCAACGTTTAGTTTCAACGTATTTGTTGTTTCGTTTAGTATTTCGTATTTACTACGCACTAGATATTGTCTGGAAAATTGAGAAAAAATTTGTGTAATGCACGTAAATCGTACATTTTTTCAACGGTTCCTCTCGGGGATCAAAGTATCATTATTAATATCAGCGTACAACGGTATAAAAGTCTGAAAAGTTTACAGACTGCCAATTAATACACTTTCGCATTTATGATAATAATATTAGTATGGATGTACGTTTGTTTCTGAATATTGTAGCTTCAAAGAAATTGATTCATATAAGCTTTAGACGGACTTACGTAATTTGGTTGGTTTATGTTATGTTACATAATATTGCTACCCGTCGTTGTTAGCTGAATTTGATATAACCCGACCAAATTACGACTTCAGTCCACTATCTTTTTATAAATTAGGGTCAATTTAAACCGTAACGCGATGCGTAGATGCATTTCCATAGTACTGACTATAATTTTAATTATAAATTGACAGATTTTAATTGCGTGAGACGTCTTGCAAATCTGCCATTTCCATACAAATTTATAGAAATGCATCTACGCATCGCGTTGCGGTCTGAATTGACCCTTATAACTTAGATACTAAAAGCAATTTTAGCATTAATATTATATTAACTGTACCGACATACTTACATGTTATTCAGAAGGCTCAGAATGAGTCCGAAAATCATTTGTATTACACCAACAATTATGGACATTTTCATTTTAATGGAGTTCAGAAACATTATTTGGTTACTCGCTAGCTGAAAAATAATGAAGGCGCATTTAATATTCACGAATATTATTTTACTACATGACGCTTTATTATAATAATATCTCATACGCCATAACGCCTCTGTGGTTTAAAGCGAGGCTCTTGATTCAGAGGTCGTGGTTTCGGTTCCCGCGTTGGAAAGATGTTATTTCCAAGTTTGGTTAGGACAATGCAGGCAGATCCCTGCGTCGGATAGGCATATAAAAAGTCCGTCTTGCGCCTGATCTCTCGCCAGCCAGGGTTATGAGGGTAAAGGAATAGAGTCGAGAGCTCTTGTGTACTACACACACACTTGTGCACTGTAAAATTACTTCTGCGTACCTGTCCTGGTTTCAATGAAACCGGAAACTGTCACCAAAACCGGTGGGGGAGTTACTATTATCATATTGTACCAAGCAATACACCAAAGACTTGACTGAATAATTATTGTATGTCTGTTCTAATAATAAGCAAAACGATAAGTATAAAAGTACAAAATTAAATGGCAAATAAATTTTGTCGTCTTTATATACTCTTAGCAGGTATGTGAATAAAATTAATTTATTAAGCCCCAAGCGGCCACATGCGACCGCGATAATAATAGATAAGCTATTGTGTCTTGTTTTTCCACGATCGATGGTCTACAGTCTTCTCTAACTACAAGAGGTCCGTAGTATACTACGGAACCCTAAAACAAAACACATACAGCCCAAGTAGGATCAACGCCGAATGCGTAAGGACGATTGGTGTCCTTAGCCGGATCCAGAATCAAAACCATATTGCTTTCGATCGTCGACTGGTTGTAATGGTTCTTCCAATATGGTGTCATGATACTGAAAGACTTGCAGAAGTAGGAGTTGTAGATTAATCCCGTGAACATCGAAAACACTCCCATCGAGAGGACGACATATCGACCTAAAAATAATTATGGTCATTCATAAGTCGGAAAAATGTATGTACCATCGAGGAAATTGATTCCTAGGCAGTTGACAGACCAACTCATTTGGTCGGATCATGTCAATTCAATGTTAAGGCTGCGTTTCCATGCTGCGTTACGCCGCGCTAAGCGATGTCATGGCAAAGTCATATCAATGAAGCGATTCTATTGGTTTTCAAAAACACATTCCTAGCAACACAGCTCCGCTCAGCTCTGGTGTAAAGGCAGCCTAATTGTCAATAATTGTAATCTGTACTCTGTAGGCTGGGTTTGACATAAAGCGACCACACAACGTAGTTTCCCCATCTGCCTAGAATTTAGAAATCAACTTCTCTGATAGTATATAAAATAATTTGCTTATACGTATAAGCATTTACGAGTATTATTAGAGTGCGCTGCATGATATAGAATAATTCAAGTAGGAAAATTCAATCTAAAGATTTGAAAACTAACAGTGGCTTCCCGAGTTCCCGCGAAGCTCGCGTATAATGTTGTAAGTTATACCACAGTATAATTATATATAGTAGTGCTCAACCATTCCCCGCAAAAAGTCAAAATGACACAGATACAAGTTTTATGGACGCGCGATGTCTTTGTGATGACGCGAGCATTGGTTAGCTCTCACAGAAATTCATGACGTAATAACTGCTCATGCACTATGCATTATACCAATATAGGTGTACGTAGGTATGGAACGACCTTCTAAATCTAAACGAATTGCCAAATAATTATAATAAAGTATTGCTAGTATTTAAAATAATCTAAAAATATTTTTGTAACCCAAAACATGTGACTGTGTGGGTACGATAGCAAAAAACTACATTCGCTATAACGTGTCTAAACTCTAAAGTTGAAATAGTGAATCGAGGCACAATTTATTTCGTATTCATTCAATCATTTGTATAAAACACTATGCCTCGTTATTTTGATTATACTTTAGTTTTAGTAAAACAAACGTTAGCTGACATCCTGGATTAACATAAAAGCTACTTTTTTACTTACTACCAAATGGAGGAGGTTTTATGTTCCTTTTTTAATTCTTTATGTTCAACGATTACTCCGCGGTTTGTAAATCGATTTTCAAAATTTCGCCCCGTCAAATTTCATACTTCAAAACTAAGTGCATCACATATTTAACGATCTACTAGCACTATCTTCACTAGTTTCACACGCCCAAGCTTACTGTATACATTTATACTATGGTGTATACGTTGATGCAAAAACAAAACTTACCGCCAAAGAAAATATTCCAGATCTCATTCCTTGACTTACGATTTACATGCTTATCTTCTATAATTATCATCCAAGTTGAAAATAATACAAGTATTACACCATGGCCAAAATCACCAAACATTATAGCAAACAGAAACGGAAAAGTGACGATTGTGTATAAACCTGTTGAAATAATATTCGTTTTTACATTATCATAATCCACTAATCCAATCCAGCGCATGGTTACTACTGGAATAATCTAAACGGGTACAGCTAGAATGCATTGGAATGCACTGAGTTTTATTCAAGTGCATCCAGTGCCCGTTTACATTATTCCAGTTGCTTTCCAGATCTGGATTGTAATAAAAAACCCGCTATTATGATAAAGCTATAGTACGTATACAATTATTATTATTATATTATAATTTTTTATATATTATCGCCGTTTAACTACCCAAGAGCTACAACTTACTAAATCCAAATCTGGCTATACAAGGCTAGAACTAAAACTATCTGGATAAGCAAGCCTAGAACTAAACGTGCCTGGCTATACAAAACTGGAAGTAAAATTACCTGTAATATATATACGGCTAGGACTCAGCCTATCTGGCTATATAAGGCTAGAACTAAAACTACCTAGCTATGCATGCCAAGAAATAAAATTACCTGGCTATACAACATAAGAACTAAACCTACCTGTCTAATATCTATACAAGGCTATAGAAGTAAAATTACCTGGCTAAGCAAGCTTCGAACTGAAATTACCTGGCCACAAGGCTAGAATTACCTGGATTTAGTTCTCGGTATTTGGAAATGCCATAAGCATTTATCAAAGCTTGAAAACCCTTTGTAAACTTGTTAGTGCGATGGAAAGTTGGTGGTTCAATAAATGTTTCAGACTTAGATATGAAGGAGGGCACGTTGGTTCTGGCTTTCCCCTAGGAGAAATAATATCTGTTTGCATAATTTGTAATACTAATAACTTACTAATTAATCGTGGATCTGTTTAAGGGCCTTATTACACTGGCGATTAGCGAGCGATTTGAAAACGACGCGACTGCGCAGCGCACACGCCGCGATTGCGCGGCTGGCTTTGTTACTTCAAAGACACATCCCTAGAAGAGTGTACAAAATGGCGTCCACGACGCGACGACGCTGCAATGTCGCGGCGAGCACGCCACGATGGCGCCGTGATTGCGCGGCGTGCACGCCACTTGCCTTTCGCGTTTTATAGTTTATACACTCAGTAGCAAAATGAATTATGCAAAAATGACAGCAAAATGAAAGCAAAATGGATAGACGAGTGTACAAAATCATGGCATCCACAACACGCCTGCGCCTGCGCACTCGCGTCGCTTTCAAACCGCTCGCTAATCGCCAGTGTGATTTGGCCCTAACTGGTGATCTATAGACGTAATCAGTAATAAAATATCATTAATACAAAAATGTGTTTGCCTGTCTGTCTGTTACCTCCTTCACGCCCAAACCGCTTAAAACCGATTTTTCTTTGTACGAATATACATTGGAGCCCCGAAAAAGGACATAGGATTATTTTTAAACCGGAAAAATTTAATGTGGCGCAACGGAGTTAAAATATAAATAATCATCTAGCTAGTTATTTATATTTTTAAGTCTAGCACTTGGAAAATATGAGAATATATTAAGAATACCTATAATATCTAAGCAAACTCAATACAAGGTGTCATTAAACTGATCTATCATCGCTATCGTATTTATGAAAGAAGATCTTTCAGGTTATTGTACTTTTTAATCCATTAGCTTTTGTCTAACTCTTTAGTATCCATTACGATCAGTTACATTGAAATTTGAAACGTTACGAAGCAATTCGATACTAATAATTATTTTAATGAGCCATTCAAAATTGAAATAGGCATCCCAATTTACTGTCTATGCTGATGCTGTCCACAAACAAAAGTTTGTTTGACGCTTGGCAACGTTTTGGTCAATATCCTAATATTGGTATTAATTCTCATGTTGGATTTTGAACCATGAACGTAAAAAAGGCGGACGGAGTCACAGTTTTGTATCTTCAGAGCTACGAATAATAAACTTCAGAGTCACAGAACTGTTTTAGAGAATGAGAATTAAGACTCCGTCCGCCTTTTTTTCTACGTTCATGTTTTGAACGAATTATTTCTGATCCGATCTTTGCGTAGTACGCAAAGATCGGATCAGTATGCGTATTATTCCCTATTAAGGAGTGAGCACACTGAAACGAGGCTCAGCGTGCCGGGGCGCATCGCATAAATCTGCCTCCATACAATTTGTATGGAGGCGGAAATCTGCTGCGCCCCGACACAGTGGGCGATACGCGCATCCGCTTCCATACAAATTGTATAGAGGCGGATTTATGCGATGTGCCCCGGCACGCTGAGCCCCGGCAAGACCCGTCTCAGTGTGCTCACTCCTTTGAGTGTGTATCTTCTTTCGTAGTAATTTAAGACAGTCATGTATCAAAGTTCAAGGGAAGGGAATAATCTACCGAAATCTTTTGTAATTTTTTCGACACATCCGGCAAATCATTATCAGGGACCCAGCACTGTCCTATGAGGCACTCCTTAGTTATATCCAGGCTAAACAGGTTCATATTGTGATACACAGCTTTCGATTTTTTTATCTGTACCATCCAAGTGTCCCATTTTTCCCCAATGGTCCTTAAGGCTTTGCAACGGTGGAACTGTGTTTGGTTCATAACCTTAAACAATAAAATAAAGTGTATTTTTAGTCTGTCTAGCTCTAGTCTAGCTACTTCATTTAAGCCATCAGAAAAAGACAAACGTTTTATAGCGAGGATTTTTTTAACCTAAAACACTTAGGGTTAAATTATACACCAATGAACGCCTACTTGTAAATGTAGACTTTACTAAATACTACCCTAACTATAATAGGTGATGGTAAATGGCTCTTATAAAGTTGGGTTTTTGATCATACGACAAATAGCGTAGAAGCCATGAGTATTCCAAAATAGGGTAACCCATCACCAATATTTTCTAATAATTTCTCAGCTCAACGGTAATATTTTCAACTTTTATTTAATAGTCAAGTTTAAATAAATTCCATCCCATAAAAATCTCGGCGAATAAATACGAGAGCGGCTGAAAGGAATTGCAATTTTTTGCTCTACCACTACTGACCTAAATATTATAGAGCGGGGAGACATACCAAACTGTCAAAGCATTTTCAAATCCTTTCTGAAAATAAGCTCGCCGTATTATTTTAGAGGATTAAAATAATTATTTCGTGAGAGAAATGTTGGGATATGGTATGTTTACCTGCAGGTTTTTAATGAATGGAGTCTTTGGTTGCTTTTGAGTTAAGATTAGGTAAGTTTGGACTACTCCAAACTTTAAACATATTTTATATTTTAATCAAAGAAATTATTATGAAATTCCAAGAATATTTTCGGTTTACTTAAGATTTTTTTTCAGTCATGAAAAACACCGTTTTTACACACCAACTTTATGAAAAAAACAAAAAAACTATTTTATTCTCTTTATTGAGTAACCACTCTTTTAAATTAGACCGCTAGAGAAATTTTAGTTTTTAACAAATGGTGTATCTCCTATAAAATATTATGGTCAGGTAATGTCAATTGTCAAGTTCATATTATTTTTATGTGTCGACTGTCGGCTGGGTTCGAAATATATTCCGACCAAATAAATCACTTAGATCTGATGTATACAGTGTATAACAAAACTAAGAGTGGATTGCACCGGCTTACTTTGACTATAACTTTAATTTTAACCATAACAAAATGTGAAATAAACTGTCAAATCCCTAGCAAAAGTCGCCATATTTGACGATAACCTTAACTTTAATTACTACGCTTCTGGTGCAATTCACCCTTAGCATTACAATAAAATTAAAGCTCTTTAAAAAATTAGTGTCAAAAGAGGCAAACAAACACAAAGATATAATACATATTATTATATTCACACAAAGAAAGTAAAAATTTCACTTTATCAGTCGTGAAATGGCGATATCAATTATCAAGTGATAGGTAATTTATGAGGCGATAAGCGATAAGCAAGCGATATCAGAACGATATCCGAGCGATACGGGAGATAATAACTTTATCAAGACAATACCTTTGTGGGGTAAAGCTGTCTGGCTGTCAGCATATTTTGTTAGTCTAAACTTCTAAACTTTAACGCCTCCGTGGCCCAGTGGTTAAGCAGGCTCTTGACTCAGAGATCGTAGGTTCGATTGGATTTGGATTTCACAAAATTTAGTTTCCAACTTTGGTAATAGTTTTTTTTTCACTAATTTGATATCCGTAACTTATATCGTTCTGGAATCGTGTGTTGCCACGAGACTCCTCAAAGTAACTTCATACCACCTTTATGTGTCATAAAAATCGCCTCCAATATTTTACGCGTAAACCTGACAGACACTTTTGCAGTTAATAGCATATTCCCCTAGTGTGGCACACGTCTAAGCAATAACTCAACTTGGGTACTTGCTCGTCAATATTTGACGTCCGTTCTGTCTACTGGGTGGTCTTACCGTCACCTGCAGTAGTACACTGTACAGTCGATAGATCTGGTATCCACTCTTCTACTTTATTGCTTGGAAATAAGAATCAATAATGCTAAACGATTTCTTCGACCGTGCAGACCATAACTAGACGGAAATTTTCATTTGCTATTGCCTTTTTGGTGGATTTTCTTGCCTCTTAAGTTGGTAAGCGAAATTTTTTTAATCTATGGATTCAATAATACAAGGTAAAAGAGCAAAGAAGACTAGAACTAGAAAATGGAGAATTAAATATTATAGTAAGCAAAATAAAAAGGGTCAAGATCTAATGATTAAAAAAAGTAGGTACAAAAAATAGAGCATAGAAAAAGAAAGTAGAAAATTATTATTTTTTTGTAAGTACTTAATTTAATATTAATATAATATTGATTTTGGCAAAGAAAATATACGCGATTTTGGTAACTTTTATTGATAAAAAATATAAAACATCGTAAACAGAGGTATTTTTGTCTTTCAAAGCTTAAAATCAACACAAAGTATCAACTTCTTTCTACCGTATCAGATATTATCAGTACCTAGTCAATCTCCAATTACTCTTGTATAATATTTTATACAATTTCAAAATATACATATAAAATTACAACTTCCGCGCAACTCTATGGGTGGGCCGCGGCATAAAATTTATGTCATAATAAAATTATGTCACGTTTATCTTAAGATATATCTCACACCTGTAGTTTTATGTGGAAATTATATTCGGCATTTCTTTGATGAGTAATAAATGTTTTAGAATAGCAATGTTTATAGTTGCTATTAGTTTATGCTTGACGATGATTCTTAGTGGATTGTTCCTAAGGGCATAGAAAATTATCGTTGTAGGTAACTAGGGTTGTCAGGACTGGCGTGACCATTGACCAGTGTCTACTTAGAAATGCGAAAAAATAGAAATACCGACAGATTTTAGGTTTAGGTAACTTTTGAAATTAAAATGAATTCATTCTTAATACTTTATGTACCTATGTATAGGTCTACCATAGTCTGATGGCAAAAAGTGAGAACTTAGTAAATTGATACCAGGGTAATTGGAATAAAACATTTTGATCCTTTTCTTCCTTATAGCGGCTGATTCTGTGTGTGAATTGTGAAACATGTAAATATTATAAAATCCAATGATCAAGGATATTTTTTTAAAATCTGCTGTCAATATTTGCCATCAGATTCTGGTAGACCTATAGTTAGTAGTATTGTAAGGTAAAACGAATACATATTAGGTACGAAGTTCCAATTGTCATGTCCACCTCTAATTACGCTGATAACGGTTGTCAGCTACTGTGTGTGGGTGTGTCATTATGTAGACACTAGACAAACCAGAATTGTGTATTACACCTACACTATGTAGGTAATGTAGGGCCGGTACTTAAAGGATAACGTTACACAATCGCCTAAACGCCCTACAGGCCTACATGTTTTTTTATGAAAAAAGGGGGCAAACGAGCCAACGGGTCATCTGATGGAAAGCGACTTCCGTCGCCTCATGGACACTCGCAG
>DWTA01000444.1:0-10499 GCA_018236805.1 Plebejus anna | reverse complement strand
CCTACTCTAACAAACGTGAAATGACGTTGTTAGAGAAGGACGCGGTATTCTCGCCCGATTGTTTGAGTCTCAAAACGGTTTCGTAGCAGGTCTACAGACTCCCCAATGCGACGGTAGTGCAGGACCGAATAAAATGGAACTTACGGGGGAGGGGGGGGGGCCTTTGTCGCAAGTCAACTCGCAACAAAAAATAGTTTACAACGCCTAAAAGTTTACACAACTCTATCAAGAAAGGATAATTATTACACCTTATCATGTTTTGGCTTACAATATTTCAAAGTTTTTTAACAATATTAGTAGTAAAACAATATTAGTAACCTATCTACTAGAACTTGCCCGGGAATTCGTTTACACAGGATATCTATGTTATTAGTATAGAATATATCGTTTGGATGTGTACATATAATATTGCCTCCATAAACTCTGTTCTATATTCTTCCCCGGGACTCAAAATCGGCTTGCCAAAAATCAAAATAGTTCAACGGTTTATGGCTAAAGGTAACCGACATACGCTTTCAAAATCACAAAGTAGCTAAAAGTGCCTTTTTTCGACATTACTCATAAATAAATAATCCACCAGGCATAGCTCATACGATACTTTCGTTTATTTATTGTTTTAATTAAGGAAATAGTTTCCGTCCGAAGCAAATAAAACAGCGAGATATACTTTATTTGGGTTTTATGTTGGGTCCGGGTAAGCCGCTGTAAGAATTAAGAAACAATAAAGGGCCCTTGTGCGCTTGGCTTAGCATAAATAAGGCTGGAATGTCGTAAGATGTTCCTTTGTTTTATAAAAGGGTCTACTTTTTTAATTAGCAATTTCGGTAATTAGAAAGCCTTACGTATAATCATAATTTTCAAGTGGCTTGAGTTGAGAGCTGGTCCTTATTTTAACTATAGTTTTCTTTATAAAACAAAATATTATTTTATTTTGTTTTCATGAGGATTGAAAATAAGTAACAGGTACCTATTCGTAGCAAATTACAAAGAATTACTTATAATTTCGCCATGACTCTATCACTTAAGTAGAGATTGAAGGAAGAACACCAAAATTACAATGACGAAGCAAGATACACAGTTCCATACAAATGGAACATTCAATAAAATGAAGTGACATTGTGATCGCTGGTGCTCCCCTGATTTAAACTACAGTTACTAACGAAACGTGAGGTAAAGGAAAATCAAAGCTTTTTGTAGGAATGTAAAATCGTCGATCGTTAAAAACGTGCGCCAACTACAGTTGGAACAGTTGTCGGCGACGGAGATGGGTATCTTTGTGCGGGTGCTCCTTTTAGTATTCAATTATTTCTTTTGCCTGATGTCTCAGACTTAAATCAGCGCATTTTTATAACTACCTTTGTAAGGAAATTATTACAAAAAATAAGATTAATAAGTAAAAATAGATGATATATTCTTAACTACTTCCTGTTCAATTATTTTGTGGTGAGCGTTTTAGAAAGTCTCATTTTTCTATTTAAATCCTTTATCAAAATTGGTTGGTTGATAGAAAGATATACTTGAAACAGACAATCTACATTCGTTACAACTTTACAAGTCTAATATTACTCTCTGGGCCTCACTAACGGAAATAGGCGCTGCGACGGCAGTGCAGATAACATTACGAACTATCTTTGTACGGCATGGTAATAAGGCTACAAAATGTTCAATAATTATTCCTGTTGATGTGGAGATTCCCAAAAGGTGCAAGTGCACGACCTGGCGGGTCCCTGCCGGCGCCCATACTAACGCTACTTTCTATGGTGTTCGAAAACTGAAAAATGCCAAAAATTAACAAAATATACAACTCAGGTTCGACGTGTTGGTGAACGGAGGTGGAGCCGTGACGCTGCAGTTCCAGAGATCGCCATTCAAGCCCCTGAGGAAAACTGTATTCGTGCCGTGGAACCAGATAGTGGTGCTGCCTCCGGTGCAGATGGAGTTGAGCGACGACAGCGTAAAGGTCCCCACACCGAGGTTAGTATCAGAAATATGTAGTAGATATACAGGTTGTTCGGGTGAACAACGTTATCATTGAAATTTGAAACCATCAAAAGAGAACGTCAAAATGAACAAATTTGTCTATGAGAACAATATTGGGAACTCAAAAAATTCCGTCGTCATACCCATACAAATTGCCGATCAATGTAGAGTCCAGTCACTGGACAGAGTCGCGCAGACTTACAATAATTATAGTAGTCTGCGCGACCACTCTACGGTAAGCTTTGTAGTTGAGAACCCTATGCCTGGACAAACTCGAAAAGAGTTTTAGGCATATCTAACCTTAAATTGTATTTCAGATTTGGAATAAGTAAATAAATAAATAAAATAAATAGTAATTGTTTATAGGTGCAGGTACATTTTTTAGTGTTTTTGGACAAATATTTATTCTTTTCAAAATCAGTCAGTTCGATTTCAAGAAAATCTCGTAACTAGCTTGCTATAGTTACGAGTAACTAATGCTCATAGTCGGTAAAATATTTTTTAACTTGCTTTACAATGCTTACATGTAGCATGCTATTGCAAAAAGATCGTTAATCGGATTAGCATAAGCAGTCGTACAGTGGTGTTTTAATTACCATATAACGAGGCAGGTGAACCGGCCAAAACCAAGCACAAAGGCAAAAGCCAAATAAAATTCTTGTTAAAGAATTTCGTGAATGTCCCTAACGTAGCTCTCACGATAAAATCAAGGAATTTGTAGCAATAAAACTTATTTTATAATGAACAGAATTAATTTTGGATGATCTCTAGGGCTCCGCCGCGTCTTGACTGGTCTCCGATGCCTCAATGGTGGGAGGCGGGTGCGCCGCCCTGTGCCACTCACGACCATGAGCGTCTCAGGCCGGAAGTTGTTGCCATGCCAGTGCTGGCAGCCCCAGCTGCTTCTACCGCTGCCACAACTACCGTTGTTTATCCAGAGGCACAGGTACATTAATTATTTTAAGCCTTACATTATTTTCCATGTAGTACATAATAGTTAATAATGTTATCTAGACTCCTCTAGATCACACCTTATATTATGTCCCATCCCTTTGTTACAGATAATATCTTTTTATTCACCTATGTCTTATATTGTATTTAGATATTGATAATGTATTTTATATTACGTAGTCAATTTTACGGTGTTTTGTTTATATCGTAAGTTATCTTATATTTTTTAAGTTATCTTTAAATTAGCTACTCTTCTACATTTACTACCATTAGGGTCAACATGTATCTTTAGCAGTATATCTACAATATCTCCAAAGAACAATAATTCGGGAGCAACATGGGATTCATGACAAGTTTGCTTCCAGATCGTGAGCGAATCATTCGGCATACCTGGCTCATTAGTGAAGCTCACTTATCGATCATCGCAAGCCGCTGGGTACCTATCGTGTGTGCACATCCAACTGACGCGGCGCGTCGTCCCGGCGTCTCTGGCGCGTGTGCATGTGCGGGTGGAGATAGAGGGCTCGCTGTACACGCACACATACGAAGCTGACCCAGACTTGACCCATGTGTTCGCGTGGAACAAGAGGAATGTTTATAAGCAGAAGGTAAGCCGAGGGATACTTACGATAAACGTGATATGAATTCTAATACAAAAGTAGGAACCCTAATCGAACGCTGCGAGAAAATTTCGAGAACGTTTACTTCAGAGCATCTTTTGCTTTACGCTAGCGCATGAATTTCATAAAATAATGTCTTATACCTTTAAGTATAGTAAAATTTGTGCAATGCTTTTTAAATGGTTATAAGTCACAATAATATCGTCTTTGTTAGTATTAAGTGTAGCGTAAACAATTTAGCCTCATCTCGATCAATAAATCTTTTGTTCGCCAGGTTTACGGGCAAGCTCAGGCCAAAGTCTCAATAGGTTACGAATACTCCTCGTGTACTTCTATTGTCTGGGAGACACAAACAGCTACGCTAGCCGGATTCGATGTTGACATTTCGGACATTGGAGGTTGGGGACTTGATATCCATCATCATTACAATTTCCACGAAGGAATATTACAAAAAGGAGATGGAGCTCTACTTCATCTGAAGCAATATCCTAGGACTGTGCAGGTAACATAGAAATATAGATACACGTTTTCTATCGAAATTACTTATCATAATCACCATACGTCCGTGGCATCGTAGCATCCAAACGACTGGACCGATTTTGATCTAGATTTTTGTTCGAATGTTGACATTATCGAGAGTTCACCATCATCAGTTCACTCAGTGCAAAACAATTTGGTTTTATCTAGTTCAAATTTTTTAATCGGGTGTTGCTTTAAATTTCTTAATTTAACATTATTCACTTTGTTATGTCAATTCATTTCGCGTTTTTGATTGCAGGTGGTTATGGGAACTGGGCTTCAAAGATCATTGAATTGTCCTGACCACTGCAATGGCAAGGCAGCAGATTCACGCCTTTTGACTCCAACCGCGTTAACGTCTGGTCCAGATGGTTCACTTTACGTCGGTGATTTCAACCTTGTCCGGCGTATAACGCCCGAAGGCGTGGTAACAACAGTATTGCAACTAGAGTAAGTATTATAATTATTAGTAATAATTACCTAGTTATTATTAATAATAATTATTATTTAGTGTTTTTTTAAAAGGCTAGCTTAGAACAAACGGATATTTTATAACTTTTTTTTGCAGGACAACGCAAGTCGCATATCAGTATTACATGTGCATATCACCGGCAGACGGCTTTCTTTACATATCTGATTCTGAGAGGCACCAAGTGAGGAGAGTTCTCTTGTTGGAAAAAGTTCGCGATCCATCCTCAAATTCAGAAGCCGTTGTGGGTAATGGAGACCGATGTGTTCCTGGCGATGACTCTAACTGTGGCGACGAAGGACCAGCCATAAAGGCGAAGTTAGCTCATCCTAAAGGTTTGTCAACACCCAAGTTTTCTTTATGCAGCTTTTGATAGTAATAAATTTCATATACGACTTTAAACGTAACGCAAAAGCATGCATTTAAAAACTTATTGGTAACATCTTTATTCTAGGACTTGCGATAGCCGCTGACAGAACTATGTATATTGCGGATGGAACTAACATACGGGCGGTTGATCCGAGTGGCATAATCCACACACTTGTTGGACATCATGGTCATCATAATCATTGGTCGCCTGTGCCCTGTCGAGGAGCCATACCACCGTATGAAGCTCAACTGCAATGGCCCACAGGAGTCGCGCTGTCTCCGCTAGATGGATCCCTGTACTTCATCGACGACAGAATCATTCTAAAACTAACAGTCGACATGAAAATCAAAGTTATTGCCGGTCAACCTTCTCACTGTCGTATCGGTAGCGACGGTAAACCTATCGCTAAAACTGCAAATAAAACATCTACCGATTTCCGCGAAGATTCCAGCCTGGGCACCATATTGGCCATCGCTTTTGCTCCTAGCGGTATGCTGTACGTTGCCGAATCTGATTCTAAGAAAACAAACACAATTAAGACAATCGATCCATCGGGCAAAATTATGCATTTTGCTGGAAAACTACAAGAGAATCTTAAGGAACTCAGCTGCGAATGTAACTCATCCGTCTCAGCAACTGTCATCCCAACAAATTCACGCGATGAGGGAGCTGGATGTCCGTGTCGTCTTAGTGTCGTAGCTGGCGATGAACCACCTACAAGCACGGAGACACTTCTGTCATCTAACGCTAAATTCCAAACAATATCAGCACTTGCAGTAACGCCTGATGGTGTTTTAAATGTTGTAGATCAAGGTAAGCTGAATTTGCATAAACCTAATACTTTGTACTTTGAAGTATTAATAATTATTATTATTAATATTCGTTTGTTTTTATTAATTAATGTACATTAGTTTTAATACGAGTCTTATTTATACAATTGTAATAGTAAATGTAAATTATTTTAGGTTCCTTGCATATTTTGGCGTTGAAACATTATTTACCTACCCACGACGAAAATGGAGAATTCAGGATACCTTACCCGCCAACTTCAGAAGTTTATGTATTCAATCGATACGGACAACACATAACAACAAAAGACTTGACTTCCGGAAAAACGAGATACTCATTCTTATATTCTAAAAATACGAGCTTTGGAAAATTGTCGACAGTGACAGATGCATCAGGGAATAAGATACAACTTCTCAGAGACTACAGCAACATCGTTAGTTCAATTGAGAATACACAAGATCATAAATTAGAGCTGAAAATATCAGGCATTGGATATCTGACAAAGATAACTGAAAAGGGTTCTTCGGAGATCGAGTTAGATTACGATGCTAATACCGGCTTGCTTAATAGCCGTTCAGGGGTAAGCTATTTTAATATCTCGTCTATATTTAAAGAAACATAAATCTCCTTGCTATGCACGATGTTAACTTTGATTTAATTTTTTCAGGCTGGGGATACGGTTATTTATAACTATGATGAACTCGGAAGAGTAACAAAAATAATTATGCCCTCTGGAGAACAAGTGCATATTACTTCTGGATTAGCTAAAAACTATGGGCTTGCGGTCACTGTGTCAAATCCAACCAGCAGTATACCTGTGGGTGTAGCCAAGAAATGTGAATATGTATTGCATGGTCAATCATTTAAACAAATAACGGTTAACAATGGAAAACAAGTAACGGAGGGACGCATATTTTCAAATAATACTCTGATATTGGACACTCCATGGTCGGGCAAATTCGAAAGCATCGCTGCTGCCAAGCACCCATTGCTTGAAGCAGCGTTACCAATCGAGGCTGAAATGCTTCATATGTGGTCGCACCAGACTACAACATTTGGAGACGATTTAGTGAATAAAATGTATTCCTTATATACCTTAGTTGGAGATGTAAGAAATCCGCAACAGACTTTAAACAGAGAAATATGGGTCAACGATTCACGAGTACTTATCATAGAGTTTGACCAGTTTAAAAGTAAAGAAACATTCTTCAATGCCGACAGAAGTCCTCTGTTTACTATTGCTTACGACGCAGCCGGTTTGCCATTGTCATTTACTCCTCACGGAGCCGGCGTTCCTCTTAACATTACGTACGACAGATTTTATAGAATTAACGGATGGAAGTGGGGTAATAGTGAAGAAATATATAGCTACGATCCGCATGGAATGTTATCTGAAATCTCTAGTCCGCAAGATGGAACCAAATTCATTTATTACAATGAGGGTAATCTAGTGTCCAAAATTACTTTAGCTAGTCAGAGACACTTTAAATACACGTACGACAGCGACGGTGGATTGACAAACGTTATATTACCTTCTGGAACAAATCACTCATTCAGCGTACAACCTTCAATCGGATTTTTACGAGTAACCTATTCCCCGCCGGGTTCTTCAAAGAAATATTTGCAACATTATTCACACACGGGAGAACTCCTTCAAACAGTGTTTCCTGGTGACGGAGCGAGGGTAATTTACCGATATTTCACAACTAATAAAGTGTCAGAAGTGGTTCACGGAGATGGGCAAACACAAATACATTACTCAGAAAGTAGCGGCCTGCCTTCGGAAATATTGCACGTCGATCGTGATGTAGATTACCGCTGGGAATCCAGCTACTCAGGTGGTTTACTTATGGAGGAAAGGATAGACTACGGTGCTAAAACGGGGCTCAGCAATGCCAAAATAATTTACGAATACGATAATAACTATAGAACAATTTCTGTTCAAGGACGAATAGGGGGCCAAACGTTAATTCCGCACCATATTGTATATAACAGCAATACCGGAGCTCCCGAAACTCTTGGGCAGTTCACTGTATCGAAGCAAAGATGGAATGAAACATCAGTGTACGATGGAATTGCGATGTTCTCGCGAACTATGAATGAACAATTCTTAGAAAAAGAAATATCTGTTAACATTCACAGAATGGAAGTCTTTAGAATGGAATTTACTTATGATATTCATGGTAGAATTTCTCAAACGCGAACGCATACGAGAAATGTCGGTGTAAACACCTACACAAATCTTAAAAATTACACTTGGGATTGCGATGGTCAACTCACTGGACTAGAAGCTCAAGAGCCATGGGGCTTCAGATACGACGACAACGGCAATATGCTGTCTTTGACCTATCGTGGAAACACAATCCCCATGGAATATAATGACATGGACCGAATAATAAAGTTTGGAGAAGGACAATATCGTTATGATAGTAGAGGTCTCGTATCCCAGAATGCTCGGGAGGAACGATTCCAGTACAATTCGAAGGGGCTACTAATAAGAGCTTCTAAACGGGGAAGATTCGATGTTCGTTATTACTACGATCATCTCGATAGACTTTCAACGAGAAAAGATAATTTCGGAAACGTAACACAATTCTTCTACACAAACAAGGATCGACCCCATGAAGTCAGTCATATTTATTCCCCGAGAGAAAACAGATTTATGACATTGGTTTATGACGATAGAGGACATCTTATTTATACTCAGGTAAAACATTGTTTTGTACTAAACAGAAATAGGTTATACCACAGAATATAATATATTAGTAGTACCAAGTTATACCTATAATTTATAAATTCTTATACCTACCTAATAATCATCTTTCAGGAAAGACATCGCTGCATGTAAAATTTAAAAATTCAATGTTTGTTTTCAGGTTGCTCGTCATAAGTATTATATTGCTACTGATCAATGCGGAACTCCTGTAATGGTATTTAACCAGTATGGCGAAGGAATCAGAGAAATAATGAGATCACCGTATGGTCACATCGTCTACGATTCGAATCCCTACCTATACCTGCCCGTGGACTTCTGTGGTGGATTATTAGATCAAGTTACATCCTTGGTGCACATGGCTAATGGAAAAGTTTATGATCCATTGATCGGTCAATGGATGTCTCCACTTTGGGAAAACCTGATAGAGAGAATACATAACCCTACTCAATTGCACTTATATAGATTCAATGGAAACGATCCTATCAACGTACGGCCTCACGACAAGAAGCCTACAGGTAATTTTTGACTTATATTAACTTTGTAACAAAATTATAAAAATTGCATAAAAATAAGAAAGTCGTTAACTACTTACAATTGTGTTTCAGATCATCTATCTTGGTTGAAACTGCTCGGCTACGACACAAAGAGTCTAGCGCCACAACTGTATCCAGACGAGCTGCCCGGAGGATCCGTGCTGCCCAGCATTCCACACGGGCGCCCGATCTGGGGAACCGCTCCGACTGACGGAAGCCCGGGGTTGCCGTCGGCGATGTCTCTTCTCCCCAGTGTCATCATCGAATCCGGGTTCCTATCGCACATGTCCAACAAGAGAATAGCTGACTTTAGAAGCCTCTCCATTCCTGCCATGTCAGCGCTGAAGACCGACGCGCTGAACCTGGCGCCCAAACGTATCGGATCAGATTCCGAGCCGCCGTTCGGACGCGGCATATTGATCTCACGAAACTCCCGAGGGCGCGCCGTGGTCACGGCCGTCCCCTCTGCGAACGCCATCTATCGGGACGTTTACACCTCAGTTTTTAATAGATCTCACCTGCTCCCGTTCTCGTTCGTGGTTCACGGGGATCAGCAGGACGTATTTTACTTCGTGAAGGAGGAGACGTGGCGCGCGGCCGACGACAAGCAGCAGCTGAAACGTATGCAGGGGAAGCTGAATGTCACCTTCCACGAGGTGGCGGAGGGCGGGCGCTCGTACGCCGACGTGAAGATCCACGGCAAGACGAGCATCGTGAACCTGCGGTACGGGACGAGCGCCGAGAGGGAGCGGCAGCGGCTGCTGCACCACGCGCGCGCGTCGGCGATCAGGAAGGCGTGGCACCGCGAGCGCGAGATGCTGCGGGCCGGGCTCGGCGGGTCGCTGGACTGGTCGGCGGCGGAGCTGGACGAGATCCAGAAGTCGGGGTCGGCGGCGGGCTACGAGGGCGAGTACGTGCACGACGTGGCGCGCTACCCGGAGCTGGCGGAGGACCCGTACAACGTCCGCTTCGTGAAGAAGCGCTCGGACCGCGCGGAGCGGCGCCGGCGGAAGCGCGAGGCCTGCCGCGCGCCCTGGTGGCTCGCGCGGGACGACCTCTGCTAGTGATCGCCGCCATCCATATGCCAAATCGTGTGAATGTAATCGGTGTGTGTGCCTGGTGACGGACGAGTGTGTACATGTGTGAGCGGTTAAATAAATATATTTTGTAAATAGTCTCTAATGATTGTTAATTGTTGATGTATGTATGTACGGTAGACGCGAATCCCTATCGCTATGTAAATATTTAATTTTGTGTTGCGGGGAGAGAGTGGACCTTTTTGTGAGGACTGATATAAAATAAATGTATTGTATGTATAAAATAAGATCTATGTGAATATAAAATTATTTATACTTATTTATCGGTAAAAAGCTTCAATTGTGTCCAATGTTCTTATAAAATTTAGATGAAGACTATTTGAAAGAATAATAAAAAAGCATACTTTTTTAACCAAATCATTGTGTCGTTTGATTTGAAAACCTATACCTGTAGCTCTACCATGAGTTTAAAGAGATATAGTACTTATCGATACTCGATACTTATGGCAAATTTT
>DWTA01000443.1:0-10503 GCA_018236805.1 Plebejus anna | reverse complement strand
GTAGATTATCTCGTTAATGTAAGAATAGAATAAACTTTTTGCACTTTAACTGACTTACCCAGATAATCTGCAGAATACCTTGTTAATCTGCAGTCTAACTGGCTTACGCACATTAGCGGTAACATATATATTTTTAATATGACGTTATATTTTATAATAATTTATTACATACCAACACAAATTCCTTTACTGCAATACTGTTCCTTTAGACAATCAACTTTTGTACTACAAGTTACTTCACGTATGCGGCAGCCTTTATCACTGGAGGCAACTCCTGTGTATCCTTCTTTACATCTGCATTGACCAGCGTGCCTTTCTGCTATACATTCTGCGTTAGGACCGCATTTTATATTTTCACATGCATCTAGAACCAAATTAATTGAATATTATTTACAGGTATTCAGATTTTAAATTATAATGTTTATTTTACGTGCTTAATATTTAAATTATTAGAAATTAGTATTATATACCTGTACATTTCCTTGTCCCATCAATAGCAGTGCATCGGGCACTCAATGGACAGTCTCTGTTAAATCTACATTCTGCAGCTTTTTTGCAACCTTCAGTCGTCGCATTGCCAACCATGCCTGGTGGGCAAACGCAATGTGGACCATTTATCATATTCCTACATTCAGCACCAAGAGCACAAGGATTTGGTTCACACCAATTAATTTTAATACATCCTTTAGATGGGTTACCCGTAAAACCGGGTTGGCAGGAACAAGAATGTCTGTGATTTTCTGATATACAAATAGAATTTTCTCCACAGTTGTTCTCTACTGAACATACAACTTTACATAAATTACTACTACATAGCTTGTCGCTTGAGCAATCTGAGTCTTTGTTACATTCTTTTTTTTTGCATCCTTTTATTGGGTCGCCAAAAAATCCTTCTTTACACGAACAAACTATTTGATGGGCAATAGCAGTACAGTCTGCATTTCTACCGCAAGATCGGGTTTTACATAGTTTTACACATTTTGGAATGTTACTTGCACTTTGTATGCACTCTTCATCAGTGGCGCAATCATTGTTGGAAATGCATTTCTGATCTTTTATACATATTCTATTGGAACAGAAATAAGAATCAGGGCAAGTATTATTGGAATTGCATTTTAACCTACATGTACTTTGAACACAAACTTGATCATCAAAACAATCTCTAGAATTTTTGCAGATACCTGAAATAAAAAATACTGCGTCAAAATATCATAATTTTTACCAAAAAACCATTTATATATTTTATAAATCGGTTTACACTTACCAACGCACAAGTTATCTACACATTTGGTTCCTGAGGAGCATCTACTATCATCTTCACAATATTGAATAGCAACACAACCTAAAACTGGATCTCCGGTGTAACCTGACATACATGAGCAGTGGCCTATGTGGTTTTTAGACAAGCAAACAGCATACTTTCCGCAAGCGCGTGGCAGGCTACATGAGTCGATGCATTTATTATTGACACATGCTTCCTCCAAGGTACAGTCAGCATCTCTGACACATTCGAATTTAGTACATTGCTTGTACGGGTCCCCTTGACTATCTGGTATACACTCACATATTGGTTTATGATTGGAGACCGAGCAAATAGCATTCAAGCCACATTTAACTTTTTCACAAGGATTTGAGCATCGATTGTTCAAACATTTTGTTTTTTCAGAACATTCATCATCTGAAAAGCAGTCACCGGGCATCTTGCAAGTACCAGTATTTGTGTCTAGTATAGTACCATTAGTACAAGTGCATGTGAAGGAACCCAAAATGTTGATACATTTAGAGTTTAATGGACAAGGATTTTTTGTACATTCATTGATATCCTCACATTGATTATTATGTAATTCATATCCAGGTAAACAAATACACAACTGCTTATGGTTATCAATTTTACAATTTCCATTAAGGCACATATTAGACGCGCAGTTATCTGAAAAAAAAAGTTACTATTAATTATTACACCAATAACCGAACGAAAAGTGTACGAATTTTAATTTTACAGTAAAAGCCCATACTCGTATTATATTGATCAATTTTAAATTTTACTGGTAAATCATAGCTTAAGTAAATATTAGTATTTACAAACAATATGTGCGGATCATGAATTTGGCCGACTAGCTGGCTAGTTTTGTAATAATCGGCTGTTAAAAACTTGGTTAATCTAACGACATCATATCATAACATTAAAAACGTATCTAGTGTTAAATAACCAGTTTTAAATAAAAGTGTTTAAGATTAAATCTTAAAAACAAATATTTTTTTCTTTTAAACATAGGTTTCGGGCTTTTATAGGAACAAAATATGCGTGTGTTGCACTTACCACTGCACTTGTTGCTCAAAGCATCGCAGTATTTATCATTAGCACAGTTTGTATCGTCAACACATTCTACTTTGAAGCATCCAATTTTTTTATCTAAAGGATTGCCTAAATATCCTTTTTTGCAACTACAAATGACTTTATGTTTTTCTACGTTACAGACAGCATTTAATCCACATGAGTTAGAGAGGCATGGATTCAAACATTCACCTTTAACACAAGACAATGAGTCTTGGCATTGAGTATCTTGTGTGCATTTATTAGGTAATAGACATCCAGACTTATATGGGTCACCTAACGCTCCAACCGGACAAACACATTTGTAGGATCCGATTGAATCTATACATTGCGCTGAAGGGTGACATGGATTATTGAGACATTCTACTACATTAACACATTCTTCGTTAATTAACTTATAGCCAGGTACACATTCACATGTCTTTGATTGGCAAATTTGATTATTTAAGCAGTCAGAATCAGTTTTACATCCAGCAACACAGACTCCTGAATCACAATATTCGCCATGCAGGCAATTACTACTTGTATGACAGATTTTATGACATTTATTGTCACTGCAAGTTTCGCCTATAGCACAGTGAGAGTTAAGCTTACAGGGAACTTGACACAGACGTCCAATACACATATGATCTGGTGGACATTCCGAAGTTCGATCACATACTGCTGGTTTACGAACACATCCTTGCTGTGGCGTAGGAGAGCCTTCGAACCCTACAGGACATTCGCATTTCGTGCTATGGTTAATTCTAGAACATATGGCATTTGGTCCACAAGCTCTCGTTGCAAGACAAGAATTCACACACTGACTATTAACACAAGATTCATCTTCATCGCAATCCTCATTATGTCTGCATCCAATTAGGCATTGACCGGCTATACAAGCCTGTCCAGCGCTGCATTGCGAATGTCTGCTACATTGCGATATACATAAATTTTTAATACATCTTTCACCTTGATCACAATTACTAGAATTTTTACAGGCTGAAAAACATTGCTGATTATGACATACATCGCCGTTACAATCTCTGTCTTCGGCACATCGCATTGTTTGCTTCTTACAATCGATTCCTGGATGTACTGCTTCATAGCCTTCTTGACAAAAGCAAATTGGCTTTCTGTCAACAATTTTGCAAACGGAATTAATTCCACATGCACCTTCGCAAGGATTTCTACAACGTCCATTAACGCAAGTAGAGTCACGCGGACAATCGATGTTTCCCTTAGGACAATCTTCTTGCTTCCTACATCCCTCCTGTCTTGGATCACCTACATGCCCCGCTGGGCATTTGCAAATGTAGGATGCGGCTTGTTGTTCGCAAACTGCAGTTGGATGGCATGGATTCGAATTACACACGTCTAATTTTTTACAACTTATTTCTGGCAAGGGATCTGCTTTATAACCAGCTGGACACTGACAGCTAAATTTGTGATTTTCGGCTAAACAAACAGCGCCTTCACCACATGAGTCTTCATTGCAAGCATTGATACATTTATATGTTAAGCGATTGCAAATTTCATGTGATTGGCAATCGATGTTATAGACACAGGGCACTGACTGGCAGCCTAATTTTAAATCATTAGGATTACCAGTATAAGCTCCTATAGGACACTGACATTGAGCAACATGATTATTTGTAACACATAAAGCATTCGGACCACAAGTTACTTCTTGACAAGCGGGAACGCATTTTCTTAAATTTCCAACATTTTTACATATTTCGCTTTCTTTGCATTGACTATCAACTGAGCAGTCATCTTTATTGAGGGAAACACATCCATCGCGATTATTAGGATTTCCAATATATCCAGGACTACATTTGCATTCACTTTTATGGTTTTGAGAAATGCACTTAGAATTTTCCGGACACATAAATACGAGGCAACCATCAATACATTTTTTTACGCCGAGAGCATCTTGTTGACATGATTTGGTATCATCACAATCTTCATCATTTTCGCAATTCGGTGTGCTGGGTTGTTCACAGATAGAATTCACAGGATTCCATAAATACCCATCCTTACAGTCACAACGAGGAGTTGAATTAACAACCTTACAAACTTCATTAGCACTACAAGCTACAGTAGAGCATAAATCTAGACATCTATTTGTTATTCCATCGACTGCTACACAAATTTTAGGTTCTGTGCAATCGCTATTTACATTACATTCAACTTCATTTCTTTCATTTTGCTTTAAGTGACAGCCTAATTTAATATCATTAGGCTTGCCGATGTATCCCTCTGTACAAATACAGTTAGCTTGATGATTAGAACTAACACATAGAGAATTTGGACCACACTGTATTTTGCTGCAGGAATCAACACATTTTCGGATGTTTCTACTAACTTGAAAACAAATATCGGAGTCTTTGCAATTTTCATCGACAACACATTTATCATCAACTCCACAGCCGTTCTCCAAATCATTTGGATTTCCAGTGTAACCTGGAAGACATATACATCTGCCTTCTTCACAAACTGCTTTAGGACCGCATATAGTAGATCGACAAACATCGACGCATCTTGATTTCTCGCAAATGTACCCGTCGGGGCATGTGGAATTATGAGAGCATGTGCATATATCTCCATTAACGCATTTTGATATAGCGATTTGAGTACATAATTCATAGGGATTTCCGACATATTTACTTTTACAGATACAACTGAAACTGCCAGGAGTGTTTATACATAAAGCATTTTCAGCGCATGGTCGTGAAGCGCATTCATCTATATCAGTGCACTGTAAATTCGGGTTGCCAACATAGCCTGGTGGACACAAACATTCAACATGTGATTTTGTCTGTTGACATACAGCGTTAACTCCACAAGGATTTTTTGCACATGTTATGTATTTTCTGTTTAAACATTTCGTGTAAGGATTACCTGTGTAACCTTTATCACATTTGCATACATTTGTTTGTCCGTATGAGCAGTGAGCATTTTGTCCACATTCTGGCTCACAGCTTGGAGGTGCAACCGCTGCAACAAAAATAAAATCAATAAAGATACAATAATAAAATAAATAATAATGATTTTGTGTATGTTTCAATGAATGAACTCAAATTAAATAAAATCACAATCAACTTATAATTAGTATTGAAGGACACTTACGAGGCATGCACAAAAGATCAGGGTTGCCAACGAAAAAGGTATTGCAAACGCAACGCCCACTTTCCTCGTTACAATGAGCACCAACACCACACACGACATTTTCACAGCGTTGTCGGCAACGTCCAGAAACACATGTAAGATGATCTTCGCATGGAACACCCGGTCCACATAAATCTCTATTACACACTCCTCCTGGGAACGGATTTCCAGCCATTCCCTCTGGGCAAACACATGTAGGACCAGTTTTTGATATTATGCATTGTGCTCCAGGAGCACAGGTATAGTTGTCACAACCTGAAACAAAAAATAGTTTAATTCTATTCTTCATTAAATGTTCAATAAATGGGACTACAAACTTATGCAAAGTTAAGCTTTGCAATAAAACAATTTTATTTTATTATCACCTGATATACATCTGCCACTTTCCGGTTTTGTGTATCCTGGATTACAGCGACACCAGCCAGCGTGGTTATCGACTTCACAAAATGCGTTAGGCCCACAAGATACTGCGGCACACGGTGAGGCGCAAGTTTGATTAATACAAGCCAAGTTATTTGGGCACTGATCATCATGACTGCATAATAGTTTCTGAGAAATCGGTTCTTCAGTAGTACCTTCAAAATAGATAAAAATATAGTTGTAGTTAAGAGCTTTTGAACAATTAGTACACAAATCACATCATTTAATTTTACTTACAGCCAGACTTATAAGCATCCCCGGCGTAATTTTCGGGACAGCTACATTTATATCCTCCTTTTTCATCATGACATATTGCTCCATAAGCACAGGGTGAACTATGACATTCGTTGATATTTGTGCAACCTGTATATGGATCGCCTTCAAAACCAGGCATGCACATACATCTTGGTGGATCACTGGGTGTACATTTTGCGTTTATGCCACAAACAAATCTTTCACATGGGCTCTTACATTTTTGTCCATCTTCGACGTCCAAATAGAATGGTGGAGGACAAATGCAGTTTCCAGGCTGCACGCATTTTTCATTAGCAAAGCAGTCTGAATCACTTATACACCGTTTTTGATTCAGACTGCAATGGCCTGAAATAGGATCTTTGCCGTAACCAGGTGGACATTTACATTCAAATGATCCTTGGGTATTTATACATTCCGCGCCAAAGCCACACACAGGATGTCCAAAATTACATTCGTTGATGTCCTCACACTCACCATTAGGATTTTGAGAAAATCCTGCCGGGCATGCACAGTAGCTAAAACCGTCAGATATTATAATGCATTCTGCTCCTTTGCCACATTTCTTATCATTAGAACATCCAGATAAAACGCAGTTCCCATCAACAACTTTATATGGAGGTTGGCACTGACAGCTTATGTCGTTACAAATTTCACAAAGCTGATAGGGATTACCGCTGTATTCTGCCGGGCATTTACATTCATAGCTGCCAGGCAAATTTTTACAAATTGCATTTAAACCACATGGAATTCGACCATGTTCAATACACTCATTAATATCTTCACAAACACCAGTTTCTTTGTTACGTGAAAATCCTTGTGAACAAACACATACGTTGTCGTTGCCATGCAAGATGCATTGTTCTCCAACTGGACATGGATGTACTTGGTTGCATGAATTTTGTTTATTGCCTACAATACAACCACTTAAATAGGGATCGCCGTTAAAGCCACTTGGACATTCACATTGAAAATGTCCTTGAAGATTTTTACAAACTGCTCCTTCAGCGCATGGATTCCCCAGGCATTCATTTATGTCTTGGCAGCCAGCAGCAGACAAAGGATTTCCTGTGAATCCTACTTGACAAATACATTGAGCTGTTTGGTCACTCAAAAGACATTCAGAATTACTTCCACATTGCAGAGCTTCACAGGGATCTAAAACACATAGATATACTTATTTCTGAACAAAAGAATATATTATGTCAAAAGGCATATACACTACATACTATTCTATTCATAACACCAGAAATATTGTTAGGAGAATAAACGTTTATTTATTTGTTATATTTTACGATTATGCTCAAAACAAAATATCTGTAAAACTTTACTGGATACATTTTAGTAAAATTTGCAAATTACGTCATGTAGACCACGGTAACGGATATGTGCTGATTTCATTAATAGAAATGAACGGTTTTTCTGAATTAAATATATAATATTTAATCGTGAAATACGTGAAAACAAAAACATAATCATAATTTTGATAAAAATTACTTACGTCTGCATTCGTTACCAACATTTGGATCGGGACAGTAGCACTTTGAATTCGAGTCACATAAAGCATTCCCAGGACAATCTTTATTTGCTTTACATGTTAAGATTTCAGAACATCTTATATGTGGCTCGGGATCTGGTAAAGATCCTTCAGGACAATGACAAGAATACGATCCCGGTTGATTGCTGCAAACCGATCCAATTCCACATGAGCTATCAATTTGACACTCGTCTATGTCAGTGCAAAGTTTCTTGGCATCTCCAGTAAAACCTTCTGGGCATTGGCATATAAAACTACCAGGTGTGTTAGAGCAAACGGCATTTTTACCACAACCTCCAAAGGACCCGAGTGAGATCTCACATTCATTAATATCAATGCATCCAGCTGATATATCAGCAGGATTAAATGTCCAACCTTCTTCGCATACACAATATGCTTCATTACCGTCTGCTTTACAAAACGAATGATCGCCACATTTAACATCTTCACATGGGGCTCTACATGCAATGTTTGGTGGAGCGCCAACATATCCCAATGCACATTCACATTTATAATTTCCAGGCGTATTGACGCACATAGCATTAACACCACATTTAGTTTTGTCTTTACATTCATCGACATCTATACACGTAGAACCTTTTGCTTCAAATCCTTCTTTACAGAAACATTGATTTTCTATACATTCAGCGTTGTTCGTACAGTCGAAATTGGATTTGCATAATATATTTACATCCACCTGTGAGTCAAAAACATATATTATTTTGTGTACCATCGTAGGTGATATAATTTTAATTATAATATTAATAAACTCATAAGTACCTGCTCACAAGCAATTTGTGGATCGGGTTTCGCTCTATACCCTTGAGGGCATACGCAATTGTAACCTGGTTCTGCATTTTCACATATAGCAAACAATCCACAAGGCTTCTCAATTGTTTTACATTCATCAATATCGTAGCAGCCAGCAGACGAACTGGCATCTCCTGTGTACTGGGGCTCACAGGTGCAAACGTAGCTTCCCATTGTGTTCGTACAAACTGCATGTGGTCCGCATACTTGCGCATTCTTACATTCATCCACGTCTGGTGTAAAAAACTCATAGTCTTATTATTAAATTAGGACACAAAAATTAACTGTGAAATACGTACGCAGAAGATACTCCAACAGCCACTATGAAGAAAAAGGCACACAGAAAAAAGGCGGAAGACAGAAATCAAAATCGAAGTGAAGTATGTAGACTTCGAGAGATAACATTTAGCCTAAGAAAACCTCGTCTTCCATCGAATCTTCATGGAAATATGGAATGAATTAAGAATTTTCGGCGAAAGGCTGAAATAGTATTTTTTGTCAGTAGTTAATAAAAGCTTTAAGCCATCGCTCGTATATTGCGGTTATGTTTAGCGCTCTTTTTATGTGTAAACAGAAGCGTTAGTTTAAAACGTAGGTTAGTCACACCCACTACGACGGCAGGGTGTAAATCTTACCAGTGCATTGCACATTGGGGTCGCCTTGGAAACCTGGTGGGCAAACGCAACGGTGAAATCCGGGCAAATTCTCGCAATGGGCGTCCCGGCCGCAAGATGCTCTCGAGCATTCGTCGTTAGACTGACAGGCGATTCGAGGATCCCCTTCGGAGCCCGGCGGACAGCTGCATTCGTAGCCGCCCTCGACGTTGTTGCAAATGGCTCCAACACCACAAGCTCCTTCGTTGGCACATTCATTAACGTCTGCGCACTGAAAATTATATTTAAATTATTGTTTCATGCACTTATGAATAAAATGATGATGCAGGAACTGAAACTCTGGTTAAAAATATTTTCCATGTGAACAATTATCTTTAATCAAGCCATACTTACTCCATCAAAGGGATTTCCGGTGTAACCTGCTTGACAAGCGCACGTATAATTTCCTGGATAATTATGACAAACCGCATTTACCCCACAGGCACCAGGTCTTTGGCACTCATTTATATCTAAAATCATTTGAAAATATTAGAACTGATTTAAGTCCTTCGTATTTTAATTTGATAATGATATGCCTTAATAAGTGATATAAAGGCAGAAATCTTACCTCGGCATTCCTCCTCGCCATCACCTTCGAATCCTCGGTTACACTTGCAGATGAAATGAGCTGGCAAATTACAACATTCGGCGTTCTCAACGCAACGTGAAG
The DNA here is from genome assembly GCA_018236805.1 of Plebejus anna. NCBI lineage: Eukaryota > Metazoa > Arthropoda > Insecta > Lepidoptera > Lycaenidae > Plebejus > Plebejus anna. The sequence continues at coordinate 676 of DWTA01000443.1, read as the reverse complement.
CAATCGCCGGATCTTCGCACTCGTTGATGTCTAATATATGAAAAAAAAGTTTAATAAAATACCACTCACTAAAAAAAATATTAGGCACATTTTGTACTTATATTGAAACACTGAGGTTACAAATTACCTTTGCAAGTAAAACCATCGCCAACGTATCCTGGAAAACATGAGCATTGGAAACTTCCGACGGTGTTTGTACAGTGAGCAAAAACGTCGCACGGTCGATCTTTGCATTCGTTTATATCTAAAAGAGAAAAAACAATGTTAATATCTGATGCGGATGCAGGTCACTTTATTTTGATTGTGGATAAACTTACCAGGCTCTTGGCAGTTACAGCCACCAAAACCATCATTACAATAACATACACCGTTTAGGCAAGCGCCATTTATACACTGAGCGCCATCTTCTTTGGTACAAGTATCTAAAAGAAGAGAATATATTTTATTACATACTTACACCTACGACTATTTTAATATAGCTACTATTACTTTCATTAATTACTGAGTAATTTTGAGATTTGTTCATCAATAAATTTGACAGCGGCAATTTTTTAGTGTATGTTTATTTTTTCTATGAATTTAATATGTTTTAGGTAAATCTAATAGGTATATAAAAATAAATCGGGTTTTCCTTGCTGACGCTATAACTACAGAACGCACGAACCGATTTCGACGG
>DWTA01000442.1:0-10523 GCA_018236805.1 Plebejus anna | reverse complement strand
AACGCGTTCACGATCGAATGTCAAACAAAAAACACACTCGGCACTCAGAGCCTTAGAAAATTTTCACCGGATAAAGTCATTAAACTCAAAATTTAACATTACAGAAAACTATTCCATTAGTAAATATCATAATAGAAATCTTTACTGCATCATAATAAATCACCACACTGAAAAAGTAATCAAATACTTACAAGCTGCAGTGAAAAGATATCGTTTTAAGTAAATTAACGATATAGTTAATTTCCTAAGAATTAAGTAAAGTGTTAAGTTCTTAAGTATTAAGCTGATTGCACTTAGTAGCTATTGGTTTCATTGACTTTTGAAACAAAGGAAGTTCAATACCTGTTCCAAGCGGATTATATTTTCGAATGTAAGTAAATCATAAAATCGAACATTTTATTTTAATATTTTTAATAATTCTAAACTTTTTTAAATCTTTTATGCGAAGGTTACAGTTAAAGAAATATACTCGACATTACAAAGAAAGTAAACTAGTATAAAGTGGTTCAAAAACTCTATTTTTCATTGTATTACAAACTTAAGTTCTTGGTGTAAGTTCAGTCGCGTCGGTATTCGTTTGAAAATGTCAACCTAAAATACGTGCTGCTTATTAATATTGCCTTCGCTTACCGCGTAATGAACTCAGTAATATTCCCCTTATTTACAGAAGCCCTACACTTTAACACATCAGTTAATTCTTAATACAAATCGTTCTTAACATCATGGCATCCCTCTCACACATACTAAGAACAAAAGAGACGCAACCTAGACTGGCGCAGCTGAGCCGAATCGCGGAATCCGATCGGCCTTATAAGGCCGGGTGACATCATGTTGATACATTTGCGGCGAATAAAACAATTACTTTATATATTTTATTGAGGCTACCTTAACATTTCCGTTCACGCTATAGCGAAGAGTAAACAAAATCGATGCATACATCGAAACATGCAAGTTTTTATCAATTAATTCAATAAACCATTAAAAAAAACATTTTTACATGGTAGAGACATGGTCCACGCAGGAACCAAGAAAAAAGGGCCTCATAGAAAACTGGCTTAACGCACATAGTTTACGTGGGATGATCTGTATATTTGATAGTACGCAATGAATTGTACATTAAAGTACTATATTAATATTATTTAAAGGTTCCCAACCAGCGGTCTACCTAGAGCCGCGCCAGGACAATAATACAGATGATTATTACCTCTATTTTTATGACTAGGTATTGTGCTTTAAAAAAGAATCCAGAAGCTTAACTCTACAAATATTTTAGTTGTATAACGTTAATCAAAAATATATATGTTCGTTAACGAGATGTTTGCTTTCGTTAAAATTAATGGCTGCCGGTAAATCCCGCTAAACCCCCTAACCTTTGGCACCGTTTTAATGAGAACCATTCACACATACACACACACACACACACACACACACATTTTATAAACATACATAAATACAACATACGTTTAAAGGTCATCGACCTTCAGACGTCTATACGATTTTCTCTAAAAGCTCATGTTTTCAAAGCAGCATCAAATTTTATTCGTGTACTTTGAGCTCCGGTACCATTTGACACGATTTCTATTAAAATGAAAACTTGATCTGAAAATATATCGAATATTATCACATATTTAAAAAAATAGGTACATATAAAAAAATGAATACTAATTAAATAAATAATAGGATGTACCTATTATTTATTTTATTAGTATTCAAACTGTACTCAGACGCAAAACGAATAATTCAACCTTTACTTCCTTGCTAATAGTATAAGTGTAACTGTCTCTCTGTAACCTCTTCACACTTAAACAGCTGAGCCGATTTAGATGAAATTCGGTATAGAAATACTTTGGGAAACGATAAAGAACGTATAATAGTTTTTAATGTTCAAAAATATACAGTTTCCACGCGATAAACTTGTGTTAATTGTAATTAATTTTCATATTTTGACACGGGACAGCTGAAACAAATCTATAGATATAGTTTTATAGACTCGTAAACGTCATACCATATCAACTGTACTGTCTCTAGCTAGCTAGTAGCAACACCTGTCTCCTCAAATTATGATCACTTTGATCTTCCTTGTTTTTGTATCCGTCGCGTGGGTTCGGCCCACGTCGGACGTCGGACGTCGGACGTCGGGAGGCGTTAGATCTCGCATATTAATGCCTGGCCACCTTGTAAACATTTATAAAGGGCATTTCGATCCCTTCGACTGTGATTTGAATACTAGGGCCTCATTTCGATAACATATCGACCGTATTGCTATTAGCATAAGGATGACAAGTAGTAAGCATGCCTAGCATAGAGGTCGATGCAATATGACATTTTAAAGAGCACGAGCGTAGAATACAAATTATTGATAATGGGGACTCCTAACGTCATATAATCAGTTGTTAGGTGCCTAAACACGTTATTAGTGCTGATAGTCGACCAAAATGAGAATATAAATTGATCTATTGATTGTTTTCTAACAAGCTTATAGCTATAGGGATAAAAAATCTTGGAAAATTCCAGTGTGATAATTCTGAATTGTCATATAAACTAACATTATAAAAATTATAAGACAGTTATCCATACATACAACATTTAACAATGTTAATAGTGACGGGCGTAAATAGTAATTATTTCGATAGCAATCCCCCTGCGACAATTATCGACGTAACAAATTGTAATGGACATAACATAACGTCACACCACCGCGAGTTTCCACGCGAAACGGGTCACACAAATGAAATGATGTATGGCCCGCATGATGTATGAGAACATGAAGTATATCCGGGGAAACGGGCCGAGTTGGAATTGTGATTTAAATTCACACCAGCCTGTATATTTGCAGTGAAATATCCCGACAGGGTCTTCAACACTTTGAGGTGTAGCTTGAGATATTCACAGAGAAGCACTGGTAGGTAATTTGTCGCAAAGCACCGCCCTTGACATCGGATAGGAAATCTCGAGTATTGTGGTTTAGGTACGGATGAGGTAGCCTCGATCCTTTTGTCAGCTACAATACACCGGCTTCCGGTTTTTGTAGCGATCGATGGAACTAACCCTGAACGAGGCCGCTTGTGTAACTTTTAGGAACAATAGACTCGAACCTAACTCCGCCCAGATCCATAATCATTTTGAGGTTACCTTCGTTCCAACTTCAAAGCCGCGGTATTGTTTCATACTTCAAGGGAAATGAAATTAAAGAATAATTAACTACGTAATTTCGGGAGCACCTTTAAAGTTGAATTAGCTTTTTATCGTAATTATTCCGCCGAGGGCGGGGGCGCGCGCAGGCGATATAGTGTAGCATCATCAGCACCATCTTTACAAATTAGATTAATCTAGGTCGCGGCGATTCATTACGCGGTGGCCCTGGACGCTAAATTCCTTTATTTCTGCTGACGATTAATAGTTTTCAGCCGTCCTTGCGGTGTAATGGATCGTCCGCTGCACCCAAAGAGCCGGAGAATTCCATATTTATTGCGCTTCCGTCGGCGAAACTCACTTAGCGTCGAGTCGGTTACACATCACTCACCAGATTTACTCCGCATTTCGGCTTCGCCAAAGCATTAAGCAATAATACACAAGTATATCCGAGATATAGATCTCTATTTCGTCTGATCTATACAATTCGTTTCAGATGGTGTCAACAACGCAAAAGATGTTTTCGTTAAGTGCGCAGACGATCAGTGCCAACAGTGTGATAATGAAAGAGAGCTAAGTTCGACCACGACGTCGAACCAGACGGAGTGGCCGGCGCCCCCGCCCAGCGATGGTATGGACTTTGTACTGGGCAACGGGAGCGAGGGGTGGAACGGGACCCTGGGGGAGGACGTGCTCCCCGAGCGGGACCTGTACAACTTCTGGGCGTGGAGCATCGTGGACGGCGCGCTCATGGTGCTCATCGTGAGCGGCAACACGCTGACGATCCTTGCCGTAACCACGAGCCGCCGCCTGTCCTCGCTCGTCTCCAACCAGTTCGTGCTCAACCTGGCTATCTCAGACCTGATGGTGGGGCTGACGCTGCCCTACCACCTCGTGTTCTACCTGGACGACGACTTCGGCAAGATCAAGTGGTCCTGCCTCATGAGGTTCATCCTCATCATCCTCGCCTGCCTCGCCTCCATATACAACATCATCGCGATCGCCGTCGACAGGTACGAGTTGTTTTGTAATATTTCAATTAGTACGTCCATTGTCACCCGAACGACATTAACACTTTTCCGTTGTCGTTCAAGTCGCTTCAAATATAGACGACGATTAATTCATGGTTTGCTTCGACTGGTACTTTAGGGTTTATTTTTAAAGCACATACACGTAAAGATAGTAAAAATCGGAGCCTCCCAAAAATAGCTCACGACCGACAGCACGCGATCTGAGGATAAATATCGTGGACGCGATATTTCGTGCAGATTTATTGTTAAATAATATAATTTATGCATTGCCAAAGTAACCTCTGCAGTAAAAAAATTATGCGGCATTTTTAAATCGCATCAGGCAGCGGAACCGGAATCAATAAGCCTGATTAAAATTTGCCATTTGAATTTCACGTGTCATTAAATTGATGCAAAATATTGCACGGGCATGATTTGTTTGGAACAATAAATGATTATCTTTTTGGGCTCTATTTGAGTAATTTTTCATTTCGAGCAGAGATCAAAGTAAACGAGCCCGCTACGTCGGGAGATCAGATTTAAACATATTCTGTACTCAATTTATAGAGAACACTTAAATTAAGATTTTTACTGGCGTTTTATCTCGGTCGTTATGTTGTTGCTAAATTTTAAGAAGCATTAACCCAAATCGCCAGTAAATTCGGCAGCTAATGGAAGCTCGTAAACCTAGCGACTAATCCGACGTGTATCCATTTCTTTATTGGACCATCAACATATACACGATGCGAGGGGGAGCGAAGACACAATAACAGACCAAGTGTGTTGGCAGAGCGCCGTATAGTGCGGTTACTTTTTAAGACAGCTCATTCACCCACTTGCATTAAAAATGTTTGATGTAACCTCGTAAACATAGTTCTTTTGAATTACAAGTACAGGAGTACATAAGTGTTTATAGGACTTTCGCTTGCAACCGCATTTCGTGACCGTTGTAGTATTAGTGACCATAAAAAACTGCCTTGAGAATTTTAATTTCGCGACTTTTTTAGCATAAAAAAATTTGCCTTGACGACTTGATCAAATTGTTGTGGTGCAACTAAACTTATAACTTATTTTCTTGGATCATGCTGAGTGCAACTAAAAGCAGAATTGTGATGATGGATGCAACCAAGGAGATTCCCCTGGTGTTTCAGATACATAGCCATAGTGCACCCGCTGCACTACAGCCGCTATATGACGAAGGTGATCACGAGGCTGCTGATGAGCACCACGTGGTCGGTGGCGGTGTGCATCAGCTGCATCCCTCTGTTCTGGAACGAATGGCACGACGGAGTCGCGTGCGAGATGAACATGGTGAGATTCTATTCTATCATCTTCAAATCGATACTAAGTCATATTATTCTTAGGTTCTTAGAGAGCTATGAAAGGGCAGAGATATTTTGTATAGGGTCAGCAAACTCCGACAATGCTCGTAGACAATTGAAGACCAAAAAATATCTTGGTAATCTCGTGATTACCAAGATAATTTTTGCGTCATATGCATCAGCGTCTAGTCAAATCAACGACACTGTCTATTTCTTTAAACAAAAAGACAAGAAAGTGACGACTATTACAAAGAAACCGTTTACATATTTACAAACAACGACCGTATTTATAGCGCAACTATATCCGTGGATACCGAATTGGCAAATACGTGGATTTTTTGCGTATTTTCACATTAGACTATTTACTAAATTGACATGTAAATTGTGGCTCGTCAGTCTGACAGGTTATTAGATTCGCTATCGATGGAGCGTCATACCAACATGATAATTAACAAAAGATAGAGCACAGATAAAAATATCGCCAGACGCGACAGTCCCAGCGATCGGTCGATTTATTTCGGTAAAGAATAAAGTATAACGAGAGATACTACGCCAGATTTAGGTTTTATCATACTTTAAACATTATAGCGAATGTTTCTCCTGTAATAAATACTAATTAATCGTAGGCGATAGATTAATTTTATATATTTCAACTTTAAGTCAACTATGACCACAAAGCAACTTATTATTAGCGTCATGGCTATGACAGATCAAAAATTGCTAGAGAACAACGGCTGATAACTTTACCACGTTACTAAAACCTAACGCATTACGCAGCATTCTAATCGCATTTTAAACGGAAATGCACCAAACAATATTTACTAAGCTATTGCATAGCTTTTATCGCGGGCTTTGATTGCGGCGACCGAATCAAGAAGTTCCGTGACCGTACTGACCGTAGCGGTGTTGCTGTGCGTCATCCAACGTCATTTCAGTTCTACAGACTTCGGCAGGGTATTTATGTGCGTGAGACTAGACGTATGCTAATTATATTTGCATATAAGTTGATTAAAAATGCCACACAATACCTTTATCGCTGCAGTCCCCGAGTTGCGAGTTTCTTACGCCGGTTCTTCTCGCCGGGTTAGTTCCCGAACCGGTGGTAGGCAACGTAGACTTCTGACGTTCAAAATTCAAGATACCTATTTTGAATAAAAAGATATTTCATTTCATTTCCCGAGTGTCACACGTATAAATTAATTTAGATTGACTCATCCAGTCCAACCCCTCTAACCATGTCAATCCCATACAACTTACAAGATTGACTCATCCAGCCCCTCTAACCATGTCAATCCCATACCATAATATCTAATCTTTACGTTGATTTTCCAGGTGGTGCCTAAAGCGTACACAACGAGCATCCTGGCGCCGATGTTCTCTCTCATCTGGATGGTGATGTTCGTGCTGTACTGGCGCATCTGGCGGGAGGCGACCTGCCACGCGCGACGCCTGCGAGCCAACACCTGCTGCCCTTCCGGGGCTAACGATTGGAAGAGCATACAGGTAGGCTGTCTTTAGAGAGCTTATACATAACTATAGGGAAGGTTTGTGTCTGGTGTGTCTTTGAGGGAATCTAATGTCCGACTATAGGGCAGGCTTATGTCTCGCGGTTGAAACGGCCACGAAAGGTACACTGTAGTCTGTACAGAGCAAGGCGTAATATTAGCTATTTATTACTGATCCATTATGTAGTATCCGATAGAGGTAACTTGTTGCTACAAAAATCTGTGCTATAACTAAGATTGAATTGGGTGCTACCAGCTGTAGCCTGTACGTCACTGGATAATATATAGTCTTGTATAGAAAATAATCTACATAAATAAAACGACAAACGAAAATTTTACTATACAAAAAGTAGAGCTTAATCGATAACGGCCGACGTTCCTAACTCCTAACCCGTATGTTCACGTAATGCAAATAAAGTTCTACTACTCTAAATCTATGCGACCTTCATCAATTTGCTTCAAGCAATCCAACGATAGATATCTCGGCCAAATATATACCCAATCCAAGTTACGATTGATAAAAAGATTATGGATTTAAAAAAGCATTCCAATTTTTTTTCAGGTGGTGCTCCTAGTATTGGGGTCATTCTCCATTTGCTGGATGCCGTTCGTGGTGGTGGCGTGCGCGCAGACGCTGCCGGTGGTGACGCTACGCAGCCCCGTCGCCTACCGCCTCACCTCCTCGCTCGCCATGTCCAACTCCGGCATCAACCCGCTCATCTACGCGTGGAAGAACGCCGGCTTCCGCGCCGCCTTCGCCAAGCTGCTGCGGTGCAAGCGCCCCGACACCTCCGAGTACCGGGGCTCACCCGCGCCGGAGCGGAAGAGGGGTTCCGTCGCGCTGCGCGAGGGGTCCATCTCGCGGACAACCCCTACCAGTCTGGCCGGGGGAAGGCCCGCGCGGCTGCTGTACGTGGAGCGCGAGGACTCACCCCGCTGCCGCGTCATCGAGAACGCGGGCTACGTGGACTCCGAGCGGGGAGAGTGCGGGGGAGTGGAGGGAGCGGACGCGATCCCCCCCGCGCCGGTGCACCGCCCGCGTGCCGACGTAGTGTAGTGTTACTTATAGACTCTCCGTGGGAAACACAAACGCTTCTAGGTATAATCGTCGACGAGTATAGGTCTCGTCTCTGTTAGATTCTACGCTCAAGTTTGTAAAGCTTTACTGTTGAACGTTTCATTGTGAGATTCTATTGTGTTCTCCGCGTTGTAAATTTTATTCTATCTGTCATCGATTTGAGATATTCAAATTAAATTATAAAGTAATGTTCGATGTACTATTAAAATGTATAATATTATATACAGAGATATTTTATTTTATCATAGTAAAAAATTATTTCCACAAAAGGCGGAGTAATCGCTGAACATACGCAAAATAAATATTATATCTGAAGTGGAACGTATAAGTACAACCCTTTCTTTTTTTTAATAATCAGGTTGCTACGAGTAAACGTGCTGCAAATATTGTAAGGGATGATTCTCTTCAGTCTTCAAAGGAAAATAGAAATTACCGTATAGTTTACACTTACGCTGTACTGTCAACCAGCGCCCTCTTTGTTCATTTCCCCGAATCATCACGTAAGCTTCACGTAAAGTTTACGTGATGTGTAGGTTATTCTACAAATAACACAGATGGCGCTTTTCTTTCGGACTTAAACAAAAAGGTGCTGCATGGATAGTATTTTTGTTAAAAAAGTAAAATATTAATAATGCAGTATAATAACGACACGACGACGAACTATGCCATTTAACAATTTCAATCGCTTTTGCTTTTAAGAATCTAAATTAGACATTTAGTTAATGGTAAGACAACAAATTGTATAACGTGTCCACAATCCACATTAATAAACTGAATTCTATATTTTTGCATATTGCTCAAAGACTAAATCCTGCATAATTAGTTGCAAATTGCGCAAGCGAATTCTATCAAAATAACTAGTTGAATGGAATAAAGATTCTGTTAGAAATTCGTTTTCGTTGTATTTAAATTCAATTCAATTCAAATTCGCACTGTATTGACTATTGAGATTACAACTTGACCTAAAAATAGCGTAGTGCAATGTATTGACTTTGTAAGTTTATGATTACTGGACGACTTATTTATAATCATTCTAAAACTTTGAGAGAAACAAGAGAATTAAGGTGAGACCGCACTAGGCGTATATCGTATATCAATATTATAGGCGGCGGCAGTACACCAGCCGCCGCAACGGAGATGTGCCGGACGCGGCAAGCGCCGTGAGGAAGCGGAGTTCAACTACCCGAGTGCCCGTGTCCCACAGCTGGAAGGAGGGCATGGGGGGGTTTTAGTGGGTTAACCTCATGAAGGGAGTCCCACATACCCCCGCCCTTTCCCCCGGGGGGCGGGGGATACGTAACGTAAGTAAAAGTCAATTCTATGAAACGTGAAGTCTTACATCGCCACATGGCCAGTAGGTTTGTGTGCCACAAAAAATATCATTTTACCTACATATTCCTTATTTATAAGAACTAAAAAGGCAACATCTCAGAACGATCGACGAAAGGAATAAGAATTGGGAACAGAGCACCCCCAATACACGCTGATTAATCTCTGGTTTAACCTCCAAAAATTTTCATTTTTATTGCTGTACCTTGAACACAAAAAGTTTGTAGAACACTGATTTAGAGTACAATAGAAACACTTACCTCAACACCGGTGACCCCCAGCGCGGTGACGAGGTTCGGCGTCATCCGGAACGGCACCTTCTCCGGCACCCGCAGCGTCTTGCCCTTCTCGAAGCACACGTTATAGTCTATATGCACCACTTCACCCGACGTCAAGTCCACTAGCACATTGTCCAGATGTCTGTCACCGAGGCCGATGATGTAACCGATCATGCTCATCACCGCCACCGAGTAGCTGTACCGGCGCGTCATCTGCCACCACTGTTCCGGGCTGACGCTGCTGCACCACAGCTCGCGCCACAGCAGATCCTTCGGAGTCTCAGCCGACAGCTCCTCCAGGACTTGCTTCAAAATGGACACCGGCCACTCCTTTCGGTTCTCCGTCGATATGCCTGCCTCCTTTAGCAGAGGATTGAGTTTGTTGTAGAACAACTCGGATGGTCGAAGGACGTTGACGGTCTTGTTAGTTTTGGCGGACTGGATGGCTGCTTCGCGGTTCTGCCAGCGCTTGTACAGCGCGAAGAGCGGCGTGACGTTGTCGACCCAGCTGATGAGGCCGGAGCGCGGGCCGAGCGGTATGACGGAGTAGTGGCGGGCTCGGTACGTCTGGTTGTCGTTGCTTTCGGAGTCCCGCGCCAGCATCGTGTTCGTGATCGACAGAAGCTGCATTATCCTCTCGTCCAGATGCAGATCCTCGAGGCCCTGAAATTATTGAAAAAAATGTTTATAACAATATGATTAATTTGTTTTTATTTTTATAATTAAAATCTATATTAATATTATATAGCTGAAGAAATAGTTTGAACGCGCTAAGCTATCGAACTACAGGATCGATTTTTTTATGTTATTTGACATATTTCCGTTGTCTGGTACCTGTAACACAAGTCCTGAACTTAGCATGGGGCCAG
>DWTA01000441.1:0-10535 GCA_018236805.1 Plebejus anna | reverse complement strand
CATGACTTAGGTCCGCCATCTGCATAGGAATCAACTTCCCTGATAGTACATGTATGATATTGTATTACTTAATAAATACAATTGTTTAGTTTATATTTTATCTCATTAACGTATTGTTTAAGTTTTGTCTTATTTTACTCTGCAAGACATTACTAGGTCAGCGTTACATGGCTTTCTTTATTTTAGTTCCTGAGAATTGAAAATATTATAATACAAATATTATACCCAATAAATGCGCCATCTATAAACGGTGAATGGAACTGTTTTATTTAAGCATGGCACTCATAGATGTCACTTTTTCACTAAAATATAGCTCAGACTAGAAAGAAACAGCATCGATAGCAGTCTCTTAGATATTTCTATAATTACAAAACTAGTAATTTGCGACTAAACTACTATTGTTTAGACAGGCGGACCCGCAACTCGCAAGGGTTCCTTTATTTAACTACAAATTAAGGACGATAAAAACAATGAAACAATACCTACAACACTATAAAACACAACTTTTGAAACTACTTTACTAGAAAAGTGAAGTTTACGTTGCATATTTCCTACTTATATTGCAAAATAAAAACTACGTCCTGTAATATAAATTGTACGTATATTTAAGCAAAACTCCAGAAGATTCTAGAAATATTTCTCCAGAGGCTCGCCAAGTATCTGCTCCAGTGTTCTGACAGCGTTCTTGGTGGCTGCTTCTATTCTGGGGTCACCGTCTTCTAGAAGTTCAGCGAGGAATGGCACACTTTCTGCTAGCAGAGGTAGCCAGTTGCTGCCGAGTTGTGACGCCATGGCTACTAGACATTCCAGCGCTGTTAGCCTGTAACAGATGAGAAAATGATTTCTTGAATAATGGTCCATTGTACGAGTACAGTATCAAAGAAGTTGATTCATAGGCAGATAGCGGACCTACGCACTTTGGTCTGTGAAACCACAAACAATCAAACAATAGAATATCACGACTGAATGGACATAACCCGACCAAATTATATAGATCCGCCGCCTGCCTATGAATCAATTTCTTTGATCGTGCACTTTTTACATTTCCCTCTCAAGACAAACTTACTCGAATGATTTACTTAAATTGAGATAAAGATTAATGGTGTGAACACATTGACGCTGCAAACCGCGCAGAACAGAAGACAAGCCAGTAGAATGAGCTAAATGCAAAATAATGTTAGACATTTAGCGATGATGTAAAGCTATACCTAGATATTTAAGCCGCTTTTCGTAGTTTATATCGTCAATTTTCTATGTTAAAAATGAGTCAAAAATTACCTTATTTCGGAATCGTTGTGCCTCGTCTTCAACAGTATCTGATAATTTAACAACTTCCACAAAGAATCATCAGCTATAGCCACTGCAAATTGCGAAATGCATGGTATCAGTAACTCCGTAGCCCTGGACTTCAGACCTGGTACTCCACCCAGGGTATTCTCCAACTGGTCTACAACAGGCTGCATTAGAGTCTCAAACCTGCTCTTATTGAGGAAATTCTGAGTGTCATACAAGAACACTATTTGGAGGGTTCTAATTATGTTGTTGACCAAAGCTATATTCTTCTCCTCAGAGTCGAAGAATAGTTCTTCGGTCTTGCTGTTGTTGCATGCGTCTAGTAATTCAGCAGCATTTTTCACGAAATGACCCGCAAATAATACGAAGAGTCCTTTCAGTTTGTCAGCAATGACACTGCTAAGTCTGGAAATAGAAAAATACATGTTGGTTATTATAACAAAAAGGTAGTAAAATATATGAGTAAACAGTAATAAAATATTGTAAAGAAAATAAACTACGTCTTATTTTGGAAGAGAAAATGAAATCAAATATTTTCAAATACCTGTAGAAAGTAATAGTCCTATCCTTTTGCCCATCAATATTAGTCCTTATTGCCCAGTCGTAGATCTTGAAATAGAACGGTCTGAAGCTCGTCTCCGACAGCTTCAACACCAAGTTGACTAAGGCGTTCACAATTTCTCCCTCCGCTTTGTCAATGACTGTTGCGTCCACGTCTTTCTCGGCCGCGTCGCTTCTAAGTTGCAGAGCTGACAGGAAGAAGGTCGTAAGATCCTGCTGCAAAGCGGTAAAATCAGCGGTGGTAACGTTCACAAAACTATCAGCCAAGACAGACATGAGTGGACCCACAGCGTCGTAGTTTTCCTTCTCTAAAATCAACTGATGGGTCTCGTTGGCAACGGGAATTAGAACTCGAGGTGGAATGGAGGTAGCGATTTTCTTCTTGATGTTCACAAGCTTCGCGACCACCTTGCTTTCCTGATCGGACGTCTGCCATTTGCCCAACAGAACGGAGTACTCGTACAAGATCTTCTGCAAATATGGACTCAGGAAAAGCGGCACACTCTCGACTATCTTGGATATAGCAGTCACTGTGCTCAGCAGGACTAATTCGGGCGTGTCTGCCTTGCGTTGTTTCTTCAGGACTTTAATCAGAGCGGGCATAAACTTCCTCAAGCTACCGAGTGCGTGCGCCTTCAAATTGGAGCACAGTTCAGCTAAACACAATACTACGGACGCCATCACGTTTCCATTGATATTGGGATTGCAGGTGTAACTTGTTACCGTCTCCAGAACTGGTCTAAATGGTTCTGGGTTGGAGGAAGCCAATAAACGAGTCAAGAGTTTTAACGATAACAAGGCAGCTTGTTGGTTCAGTTCTACCTCCTGCACTACATTCTCAATAGCAGATTCCTCAGTATTATCTATCGTTTTGACGATTTCAAGTAGCGGCGGCAGCAGAGAGAACAGCAACTCTTGGTCAACATCAGCAAACATTTCGGGGGAAAACTGTATTTTAGAGTTCAATAGTTCCATGGATTTCCTCCGAACAGTGTGTATGGTGTGCATTAGCAACCCACGGATAACTGACAAGAACATAGGCGCCGAAAGCAGGTTGTTTGTGTGATCGAGCAAGTCGTAGCTGTGATGAAGCATCACCCGCCAATATTTGGCAGTTTTCTCATCGGTAACCTTAGAAATAGTTTGAATGAACGTCAAAATGTTGATAATGAACGTCTTATAGTTGGTCTCCATTGCTTTTACGTCAGTAACTTGAGTGCAGTGCTGAACAAATCTTGACGACGATAAAAATGAGTTCATAAAGGTAACGATGACGTATTTATAGTGTCTCAGCTGGATTGGACTGTGGCCGTTCACACTGAATATGTCGCTCGGATCGACGTCGGTGTCCATAGAATTCTCGTCCTTCTGCATGGGCAGTGACTTCATGTAGAGCATCAGTTTGATGAAATTGTCCAAGCATGTTTCAGGTGGATATTCCAGTAAGATGCTCTGGCCAAAGTCCATCCTATTCACTGGTGACTCTTTATCGGCTAAGGTTCTCGGAGGTCTCGTATCTTTCTTCTTATTGTCATTAAAATGCGCAATATGCGTCTCTAGAAGTAAAGCCAGGAATACCCATAGAAACTGGCTGGGACCCAACGTATCGATCAATTTCTTGTAGAGCGGCAGTCTTCTATGTTCCGGAACGTGTAGAACTACGTCTGCGAATATCCGCAGCACAGGCACTACGCGCTTTTGAAGTTTTTCAAGTTCCTTCTCTGAATACTCCTCGACTTTCCTATCCAATTTGACCAATATAGGTATAAGAGTTTCAATGATTCTTATTATAATTTGGAAGCTGTACGCGTCGTCGTGTCTGAGAACCGATGAACCCATAAAGGTGAATATCTCCATTGTATGATGAAGAACTTGCTCCGGCAGCATGTACGCGGCATGCGACAGCAGAATCAGGGCATGATGCTGTGTTTGGGGATTTTGGGTGCCTCTTATACATTGCACCACCAGTTCCACATCAAATATATTCTTCAAAGCCTTCATTTGATCCTTCTCAGATTCGTCGACGAATTTCTTGCTGTAGAACCAGAGAGATGAGAGTATCAGCTGCTTCGTATATTCTACGTATGACTGTTCCTCGAAGCGCAAGCATTTATTGAGTAGCTGGAACATCATAGCGACGAAGGAGTTGTCGACGGTCATTTTCTTCTTATTCTGGACGTACTCGAGTAACGTCACACCGATACGCCACTCATCAGTTTCGACAAGCTGATGTGACAGCATAGAAACAGATGCTTTCTTCTTCTTTGGCACATTTGCACCAGGATCTACCGCATTTAGCATCTTCTCTAGGATTGGCTTGTAGTCTTTGAAATTCAAATGCAACTTTTTCATAACCTTGGACGCCACACTGGCGATAGAAGAGTTGCCACTAAAGGTGCCAGCAGATGTGATAAGATAGACCAGATCTTTAACTTTCTCAGTAGGCACTTTCTTGAAAACATCTTCCGTAATTTCTTTCATAATGAGAGCGCATGGACTCGAAAATGTTTGGTCTTCCTTAAGCACACACTCTCTATACTCTTTTAATCCCGCTTCGATTGACTTCCAGACCTGTTCCTTGTTGAACACAGCGACAGTATTCTCGTTTATTTGGCTGTAAACATTTCTCAGCAAATTGGACTCGTAAATATCGAATGCGAACTTTTTGTCCAACTCATTGGTTTTCATTTTCTTTTCTAGATGATTCAAAGCTGGGATAATGTGGGAAAAGCTATTCCCATTATTGATAGCGGATAGAAGTTTAACTAAATTACATTTTACGTGTGATGGTGTGTCTCCTAGCAGTATCCCAGTCAGTTTCAGCAGACAATTTTTACGGAAGATCTTATTCTCAAGTTTATCATGAGTGAGTACAGTTTTTAAAATTTGCGGAATTTGTTCATGATCCAAGACTAATTCTTCTTCGTGAGCCAGTAATTCTTTCAGCAATTGCACATACACTAGATTTTTATCAGCATCATACTCTTGAAGATCTTTCATTAATTCCGTGACATATTTTCTAATGATAGCAACCGGATGGTTAAGGTTGAACAGTAAAGTGGCCATGAGTACATCAGATTCGTAAATCCATTTCGAGTCTCTCTGAATGGCTATGAAATTTGAAATCAATTTTAAACTTCTTATTTGGAGTTCAGGGTTCACTACATCTTTTGAGTTGGTTGCATAAAGAATATGAGCGCTTGCGACATTACAAACAAACTCGAACCTCTCCTTGCCATTACTGAATAGTTTTTTCAATAGTTCCTGAAGCAGTTTTGCATAATTACTGGAATAGGTGGGTATGCCACAGCCAGCAATAAATATTTCAAATAGTCTTCGCACCAGAATGGTCTCTGGTGTGCTGAGAATATTGCACCAGGGTTTTGTTATGTCTTTGCTACTTACTTGCTCAACGAGTCTATAAAACACATACTCCATTAACTCAAATAATAATTTCTTCTGCTTAGCGAGAGTGATGAACTCTGTAATATTGACTGATGAAAATGATGATTGTACAGAACTTGCAATTATTGTACTCTTATGAATAGTTTCTAGAAGTAGATCCAGAATGTCTGTCACATCTTGTGTTGATGACTGAATCAATGAGGCAGACTTTAGAAGTATGTACAGACAAACATCCAAAATACTCTCCTTATTCACTCTGTTTATATCCAGGATATTATTAAAATCTACACTTCTATTAACAAAGAGCTCGTTAAAAATATTCTGGCAAATTAGTTCATGATTATCTTTCGTTTGCTTTGAAGACTTTAAAGCTTGCAAACCTAATTTTTTGCCCCATGTAGATGCCACAATATGGTGAGAAAGGTCAGTAAATTTTTTGTTTTGAGGAAAAATGTAAGGTACTATAGCCAAAACTATATCTTGATCCACTGGCAGGTTTTGTAGAGTGGTAAATTTAAGTATAGTTTTCTTTATTATTGGCTTCCATTCGGAATCATCTTTTGACAGAATGCTTGTAAATATTGCTGTCACATTATTCTCATCTAGAACTTCTTCTAGGTTTTTATTTGGGATCAACAGAGCTGCAGACACCACCTCTGTATTATCATCAGTCAGTCTTGCAACAATTGAATCTTTCAAGAATTCTTCATTCTCCAATTTCAATGAATTGAACTCTTTAGCAATGTAGTTTACAGCTTCAACTCGCAATTCAGCATTAATATGGTTTAAATTTTCAAAGAGAAATGCATCCCCCACTTTGTGTGCTACTGCCGGCTTGAAACCTAGAATTTGTGATAGCTGCCGTCTTCTATGTAGTGAAATGTCAGAGCTCATCTCCTTCTTGATAACAGAGTCGAATGCATCAGGATACTTAGTTTCTAGTTTCTTCAAAACAACAGAATACCATTCTGTTACCATTTTTATGAAATTTTCACTGTCCTCATCAATTATTTCTATGTCACTCTCATTATCTTCTTCCTTGTCTTTTTTAGTGTGAAATGTTTTCAAAATGCATCTGAAATAAACAGAATGTTTCATTATTATCTAATAAATAAATTAACGCCCTTACTAACATCATGATCCACATTGTGTATTGCAAGACATCATAGTTATGGAATGTTTGGTAAAGTTTTTTTTTAATTAAATAATTATAATATTATAATAAATAATTGAATAATTAAAACAAAGACGTTAAACTCTACAGATTAATTAAGGCTTTTTATCATAATTATAATATTTAATGACTTACAGCAAAAAGTATTGTAAAAAGCATACCTTATAACATTTTCTGGATGTTGTCCTTTCAAATCTACCTCATCCAACAGAATCTCAGGTAGTTGAGACATTATTCTAAAATCCTCTTTATCTTTTTGTAAAATTGGCAAAATACTTTTGAGGAATATTTCCACAAATGCTTCAACACTAATCTTCAGTTCAATTAATTTTTTCAAATGTGTACAGAGAATGATCATGACGTCACTTGAAATATTGCTCAAAATATCTTTTGGCATTTTCTTCAAATGTTTCTGGTGGGTGTATATCAAGGAGATGAGTGTTACCGCCTCGTAAGACAAATCAAATTCAGTTGTAAACACTTTGTAGATGATTTCATCGATAGTTTTCTTTTTAAATGTAGCTTTTGTTGACAAGTAGCCCAGAATAATGTACGCTGAAGATCTGTAATCTGCGATGTTTGATACTATGCCATTAACAATAGGTGCCAACAGAGAAGTGATCATGGCTTCTGTGACATACTTTGTAGTATTTATTGTTCCAATGGCAGTGGAGCAGAAGAATGCAAACACAGTGTTCAGCTGAGAACATCTCTCACCAAACTCGTTCACATATTTCATCGTCATATTTGAAATAAAGTGTAGAGTACCAGTGTTGGACACACATTGATTGTACAAAACTTGTCTAGTTAAGGACACACCATGTTTCTGAAGAGGCTCCAGCCAATTCCACCGATTTGATGAAGACTTTAGATCAAACAGTTGGATAAACCGGACGAAAATTTTAGTTTCATGGTAGGGTAATATTAGAGTCATAATAGCATCCTGATTATACTGGTGAATATGGTACCGGTTGACCAACCATTCTAGCGCCTTGTGCGACGATTGTAGCAAGAAGTAGGGCGACAGCTGTAGAAGAAACTTCTCGATAGTGTGGTCCAAGTTTTTATTCACTTCCTTGCTTTCTACGGCCCTCTCGAAATCTTTCGATGACACACTAAATAAGGAATCTTGGTATGGTCGAAAGCCTTCGTAGAGGGTGATCAATTCTTGAAGCCCGCTTACACCGATTTCATAGAAGGTATCGCGATCCTTTAGCGCCGCTTCTTTAGGGTCGAAAAGTAGAGAAGCCCTCTTCTTATCGTCTTTGTATAACGAAGTCTGGGGTGCTGAAAGCTTTTGAAGCTGCTCGGCTAACGATGTAGTCGCCATAATTACTAGGGTAGATTACCACACTAAAATCACAATATATATTCGACAAATAGAAAAATTAATAGAAAGTTTCACGAAATACGAACACAACATCCCACGTGCAACTGACACATGACATATCAATTGTCATGTGTCAAATTGACATTAAATTTTTTTAATAAAGAAAAAATAAGGCAAAAATATTTTTTTAAGTATGACCAATTTAATTTCAAAAATATTTATAACAATAAAAATTACCAATGCTTGCGTAAATTTTTAGAAAACTCTTATCTTCAGGAATTCTATTCTATACAAAAGAAAGCTCGAAACACGAGTTACGACAGCAACATAATATAATAATAATAATATTGTAGTAATTTATAATTTTTCCATTTGGAATTAATTGGTGTTTAACATTACCTCAGGAAGAAGAAGAAATACAAAAACATTCGAATTTTGAAATATTATCAATTTACTTGCAAAAAGATAATGTTGGATGGATTTATTGAAATAGTTATTGTAAATGGTTTAATATTGACCTTAACGGTCAAGGATATATGATACAGTGTCAACAATACACGCTTGCTCTTTACAATCTGCGTCATCGACACTTGCTATTATTTTATTTTAACAATGTATTTACATCACATTCACAACCACTTGATTCAAACAAAGAAGTCGTGAGGAAGATTCTCGCAGTGAGGCATACAGCTGTTTTGTGATTACAAATTATTGTCCGATATCGTTGCTAGTGCGACAAGAATTTGTAACAATGATTATGTTTATTATGAAATTATGCCTAATAAGTGCTTTATGTCTTTGCTATTGTTCTGCATACAAGCCCGTGGTGCTAATTCATGGAATCATGACAGGAAGTGGGAGCATGGAGATGATTAGCCGTAGGATACAGGAAGTAAGTTATTATCATTGTTTAGGTACTGCAAATTATCTTGAGTCTTGAGAAAGCCTAACAAAGACTTGTAACAATAAATGTTTCTTACAATGTTATTGGCGCAAATACCTGAGTCTTGTCGAGGGACTTATTTTGCTCCAGTAAAATCTATGCATACCCATGGTCTACTCTAAATCTGTGCTTGGGCCAAGTTTTATCAAAATCGGAAAGCTTTAAAGCTTATTTCTTACATACCAACTAAGACAGTATTTTATGCTGCTTTTTGTAATACTATAACTTTTTTTTGTTGGCAGAAACATCTAGGCAGCAAAGTATACAATGTCAACAGGTTTGAGAGCTGGTCGAGCCTGGAGACAATGTGGCACCAGGTTTTAGAGATCGGGAATGATGTCGCAAACATATCAAGTCAACACCCTGAAGGAATCAATTTAATTGGTAAAATTTTCTTATGTTACATAAAATGGATTTTTAAATGTGTTAGTCGCACTAAAACTCGAAAACGGCTGAATGGTTTGGGCTGATTTTAGTCTTAAAATATTCGTAGAAGTCCAAGGAAGGTTTTAAGGTGACACAAAGACTTCACTTCACACTTCACTGAGACAGCTAGTTGAATAATATTTTAAATAGTAAAGCTTAGATCTTCAATCAAAGAGATACATTTAAATATCTAATTAAATGGCAAATAATAATATAGCTTTAGTGAGAAAAGGCATATTATTATGTTTGACTAACAGTTTCAGTTGTTATTTATTTTGTAATTCTGGAAAACATATTATAATACAGATTTTAAATAATAGGTACACTGCAGAGTTTGTATTGTACTAGTGGCATAATAATCATATTATAATTGAATATTAAATAGTAATTATCCAAATATCTTTTTCAGGTTACTCCCAGGGTGGTCTAGTGGCGAGAGGCATAGTACAGACCTTCCCTAATGTGTCTGTCAGCACATTCATTTCCTTGAGCTCGCCACAAGCCGGACAGTATGGAGGTAATAGGTTAAATATTTATAATCAAAATGACTGACTGGGCACAGAATTTAATCAAATATTTTGTATGAAGTTTTGTGCCTTAATTCATCATTTAGAATTTAATAGCAATCAATGGTTTTCAATTAATAAACAAGCTTTAGAATTATAAAGGCTAGTTAAATTAAAAATAACACTAATTAGTTTGTAAAATAAAAAGAAAATATTTATCTAGTTTTTAACTTAACAGGTAAGTATAACAATAAATGAAGCTTAATCCGTTGATTGTGAAAAACGAGACACAATAGCTTTTCAATTGTTATACGGTAGCTAGGGTTCCTCTTGGGGCTTGATGGGTTAAGACTAAAGAAAATTGTAGCCATAAATATGTAGTGTTATTTTTTTTGTTACAGCTGGATTCCTGCACATAGTATTCCCAGGGCTGGTGAAAGACACTGCTTATGAGCTATTCTATTCTCGAGTTGGCCAGCACACATCCGTTGGTAACTACTGGAAGGATCCCTACCATCAAACACTATACGAACAGTACAATGTGTACTTGCCATATATCAACAATCATATCAAGTAAGAAAATGGCATATTATTATATTTGCTAAAATAATTATATTCTATGACAATATTATTTTTCCCATTACAAAATATATTTTCTTAACTCAGTATAACCGTTTCTATAAATAATGGGGTTTCCTCAAAATCAGAATTTCACTTCTCTGTAAGAATGTCTTTATATCACGGTAATGCATAGGAAAGCTCACACTGTTCTAATCTTCTAAAATCTGTGGTTCTAATATTTTTCGTCCTAAAAATAAACATTGTATTTCATAAAGCGTACACTAAATGTAGTCTTGAAAGCCAGCGTGTTATAAATCAAATGTAATACAGAAATGA
>DWTA01000440.1:0-10537 GCA_018236805.1 Plebejus anna | reverse complement strand
AGTAGGTAAATATCTCGGCGATTTCGCGCCGTTTGTATGAAAGTGAGACAGGCCTTGAATTCATTATAAGCGACCCTAAAGTTTTGTTACGCCTTGATACTAGATAGTGTTACAAGCATGCTTACTACAGTTATCTTTTGGCGCATTGCCGAACTAACGCTGCCGTCTTGTTAAGTGTTAATGAGGAGATCTGTAATTTTACACCCACAAATTTTTGTTAATGTCAAGTCGTCTTTTTGTTCAAGTGTGGTACATATTATATGACCGAATGATGAATTACCTCTGGTATTCTTTTGAATGACAGCTGTTTTGCATCTATTTCTTCGTGTATTAAGATAATTGTAGGTCTGTAACAATATAAGTTTTATAATTCAGCCTACCCAAGGCTCAAAAAAACTAATCTAATCTGCCCCTATTAAATGTTTTAAATCTTTCTCTCTTATTTCCAGGCGAGACCGGCAGCGGTAAAACGACGCAGCTCACACAATATCTACATGAGGAGGGTTACACTAAACTCGGTACTGTTGGCTGCACGCAGCCGCGTCGCGTCGCCGCCATGTCCGTAGCCAAGCGCGTCGCTGATGAAATGGGCGTTAAACTAGGTAAATACCATAGACAAATTAGACATAGCTAGCTGACCGACTAAACTATAGACACAGACGAAGCTGTGTCTATGGTACCATAGACTAGACTAGAAGCGTTACGTTGCGAAAAGCGTCGCTGACAAGATGTGCGTGAAGTTAGGTTAATACATACTAGACTATAGAGTATCTAAGACTATAGACCACAGATACGAATGAAGACAAGACTAGACCATAGACACGCTATTATACTTGCGACTACAAATTAGATTATAGATACTAGCTGCATCGTCACAGACTAGCTAGACCATAGACACGTTATCGGACTTACGACCACAAATAGATGATAGACTCCAGCATATTATACTCTAGCTGTTCGAACATAGAGTTAACCATAAACATAAACTGTATGACTAATTCATGCCTACAAAGACTTGATCTAGATTTTAGACACACGACATATTTGGTGACTGTAAACAAAACTGTAAATAAAGTTCAGTTGCCAAATTAATAGTCGTAGAATACAATCATACAACACACCCTAAAGTATTATCACTTAGTTTTGTTGACACCTTGTTTATTTGGCAACTAAACTTTATTTACTGTTTTGTCTATGATCATCTATTAATTTGGCAACTGAAATTTTAAGTATATTGTTTACTAGATGACGCCCGAACTCCGTTACGCTAAAATTCGTTTATCGCGCGAAAACCTTACATTTTCCCGGGACTCAAAGTATGTGAAGAGGTAACAGACAGACAGACACACATATAGACAGACAGACAGACACACTTTCGCATTTATAATATTAGTATGGACTAGTGTGGATTTAAATAGAGTGATAATAGTCTATCTGCTAACTTTTCACGTCTATTCCAAGCGAATTAAATGATTTTTTTTAAAATAATTGAGTCCTAGCAAAGGACCAAATATGTATATTTTGTTACTCAAAAATATGGTTCCCGGAATCCCGTTACACTAATTGCTTGAGTTCCGAACAACGTACGGTAATAAAAAAATTATAATTTTTCAGGGGAAGAAGTCGGCTACGCGATCCGTTTCGAGGACTGCACTTCCCCCAACACGGTGATCAAGTATATGACAGACGGTATCTTACTCCGGGAGGGTCTAAGAGAGCCAGACCTGGACAACTACTGCGCTATCATCATGGACGAAGCTCACGAGAGATCATTGTCTACGGATATGCTGTTTGGGCTGTTGAGAGAGGTAAGTGGTTTATACTTTGTGTTTAGGACCAGAGTGATGTGAGACCACAGAAATAAATCAAGATAGAACGGCGACGCGTTGCTAAGGAATCGTTCGTGTCAATTTTTGCTTTGCTTTTAGTTAGAACAAATAACTTACCCGTGGAAAGAAATACCTCCTTTCGACCGATTCACTTTCGTACTTCTGTTCTTACAACTAGACACTGCACAATGAAGCATTTTTGCACAACTGCTCCGGTGTAATCAAGTCGAGACGTGCGCGCTGACTGCATGAACGTTCAACGAATCTTGCTCACTTGTGCAAGATTGAAACACGCGTACTCCACCCGCTTAGCTGTTCTATCTTGATATATTTCTGTGTGTGAGACCGTCTGCGCTCAAAGCGTTCGAGTTAGGCGAATAAGGCCCTTTGGTTTTCGGCAACGAATTAGTAAACTGGATGAAATAATAAAAAACCTAGTGCCATGTCACTTCAAATATAACCCGATTCTCGTACCAAATATGTTTCATTCGTAGAACCAATCGGGTATCTTATTAGTAATTAGAGGGACAAACTGATTACGAATTGTAACTGTACTATACTGTGAGTAAATATTGTTATAAACAATATCTTGAATCTGCGGTGAATCATTATTCCTGAATCCTGTACGACTAGGTTGGGTTGGGAAATGTACCGCGTACCGTGGTCATAAAACCACGCGAGGCGAGTGACGAATTTAGGAATGTAGACAAATGCCTAGGGGCCAGCATTAGGATAGGCAAAGGATTTGCATAATATTGTCTCTTTATAACCAACCCAAACTTTAGTATTGGTAATTAATTTAAGTGAGATAAACATAATGTTCTATGTCCCTCTTCCCTTTGAACTACAGCCATTTGTATAATATATAACTATTTAAGTATGTAGGGTATAAAACAAAAACACAACATTTATCATAACTGTTTATTTGTAAAAATGCCTCATAAATAACATACAACAGTATTATCATACTTCAAACATCTAACGACTCAAGCATAGGCCATAAACAAGTTATCCTATACACGAATACTTAGCAATACTTAGAACCACGAAAAACTATGTGCTTAAGTACAGATAGACTAATACTGCAGTGACATTACATCTTTTAATACATAAAAGTCCTAATGTCCAAGATTTCACAATGTTTTTCGCAGTTACGTTTAATCAGCAGTCTTATAAATCGAAAATCTTATTCGAATAGTGTGCCATCGTCGAATGTTAGACGAAGCCACGGGGCGCTTAGGAATGTTAAAGAAATTTCACAATAAATTAAAGCTTTCAACCCTCGACAAAATGATTCAAAACAAACGAGGGTAACGTTCGGAATTCAAGTTTGACAGTAAAGCGCGTTGACGTTTTAACTTTTTTTGAGTTTTAAAAAGCGCGTTGACGTTTTATCTTTTTTATTTTTTGCGCGGATGACATTTCAACTTTTTTATTGCGCTGTGGTCAGACGAAGTCGACGTCGGGTGAGTGCCAGAAACAGGCGTAGCATGTGCCGGGCCCGCCGGCACGTGACACTCAGACGGATTTCGCTTTCGCCCGCCCGTTGTTCTGGTTGACCAGCATAACGCCCATGTTCATACCAATATTGCCCCACTTTAGTGACTCGCTTATCTGTAACAACATAAACATTATTTTATTACTGGATGACGCCCCCAACTCCATTGCCCCAAAATTCTTTTATCGCGCTGGGACCGTACATTTCTCCGAAAAAGTATCCTACGTCCTTTCCCGGGACAAAGTATATCCATACTACAGTATGATACATTGATCGGTTTAGCGGTTTGGGCTTTAAAGAGGTGACAGACTGACTGACACACTGGCATTTATAATAATAATAAGTATCATTCTGTTGCCTATTTTAGCAAAACCTCATGTTTACTTAGCCCAAATTCCCACGGTTCTGTTCAAATGTTTTTTTTTCACGGTTCTGTTCAAAATTAAGGTCGGTAATTACAAAAGGAAGTCGGAATAAAATTTAATATTAATGCTTAATAGTATGTCGTATCATTTATTATAATTATCTTATTACGTCTTATTTTATAAACTCCGGCCTTCTTCCTATTACAAAACTATTGAATATTTACAGTTATGATCTATAGATAAGGTTATTCAAATGTAGAATAACGTATTTGTACTTACACAATTAACCTAAATACTCGACTAAAGTCTAACTAACATGCTTTATGATCATATTGCAACGATCACGTCTTATTTTTGTTAAATAGTAAAAACATAAGAGATTTTTTGTTTCAAAAAGTACCCACCCAAACTAGTTTTTATCAAGTGAAAGTTTTAAAAGAATTTTTATTTATTAAAAATGTAGCCTTTTATAATAAATTATTTTAATGGCAACCAGCCAGTATCCAGTCAACTAGTAAAAAAAAGGATAGTAAAATTCGTATTTTGAATTGCGATTCCAATTTTAAAAAAAAATTTGTCACCTTTTATAGCTATGTATTCAAATTATTAGCAAGTAAATAGTAATGAATCGATTTCGTCAGCAGTAGACAATGTAAACGCCATTATCGTGGACACGTTAATTATTGTCGTAACGTTATTTATCGTGTGAATCATAGACAAATAGAACAGATTTAAGACGTATGTTCCGTGACTAAATAATATGGTAGTTGGGAAGTAAAACCTATTTGAAAATTGTACTATGATAATATTCTACAACAACTAAGTCTTACTTAATTGTTGTAAAGTTTAGGCGTTACAACTTTGTTTAAGTCATGTTTTAGTTAAGCTATCGATAAGTCTGAATATTATATCGACAATTAGACATTGGCGTATAAAATTACTTTAATTTTGAGTAGATAAGTCTCTTTTTGCTCTTTTTTTTTTGTTAAAAATAAATGAATTATCTGATTGCAAATAAAACAGAGCAGACAATATCAGACAAAAAAGTGGTTTGAAGCAGTATAAGAAAGTCAATGTCACACAGAAGTTAAGACACATTTAGTAACATTTATCGCCCGCTACAACATATACCAAAAATGTAAACATAACATAATATTATTTATATTTGTCTGTAAATTTAAAAACACATTGCGTCTTGTTAGATTAATGATGCAAAATATTACGAATATTTCTAACACTAAACTTTATCTATTACTGCATCTAGTTATTTGTGTTACAGTAGAGCAAACGGGAGTTTTGTTTTGTTTACATTAATGTTATAAACGAACAGGGGTACATTGAACTCCGGTACAAATAAAGATCCATACCATAGTCAGAGGTGCCAGCTTCTTCCCCCACGATTATCAAAAGATGATAATCATTGGTGTTTTCGAAGTCGTTAAGCTGATCTGTAACAAAATGGCTGCTTTTTGCGGTTTCGTTTTCACACGTTGACACCCCAATGACGTACCCAATTTCAATGTCCGAAAAGCGAATGGACAGTCACATAAGCGTGAAGCAATTCAGATGGTTGACACATGCTAGAAGTCTCTATCGTATATTGTAAACAGTCCTGGTCGTAGGATAGAACCTTACGTAACACCGCTCTAGATGTACCAAAAAGTCATACAAATCTCATGGTCAGAAATGTAAAAAAAAATTTGCTGCGAAAACCTTTCCTCTAAACTAGGCCAGTACTGGTAACAATATCCAATAAACAGTGAATATTACAATAGCATTAGACATAATCGCAAAGTAGTTTATGATGATAAAATCATACCTGTCTCATGCGAGCTTCTTGCGGCGTCTCTCCATACCGGCACCAGTGGACAAAATGCAGTGTGTTATGCCAGTTCCTCTCGAACCTGGACTTGGTGGCCATGTCAAGCTGCAATCAGGAGAAGCTCCTTAGTGGCTGTTCTAGAAAGCCCCTTTGGAGCTATCTGAAAAGAGGGTTTTCCAATTCTGACGCATCCTAAGGTAGAGAGACCATCAAAGGTTGACATTCCTAAGCAGAGAGTTAACGTAGTAGAAGCGTTAGATTACGAAGGTTTTATGTAAAGAGTGAGGTAATATAATTAGCTTTTTCCTCGATGTTTGACTTGTACGTGTTTGTGTGTGATATAATGTAGCACCCGAGTGGATAAACTAATTTTGTTTTAGTCTGTTTGGAAACTGACTTGATTGAGTGCTGTAATTTATCGGCGATGTTGGGAGTTGTGTAAAAAATGTAAATCACGCTTTTATCTAATGGGATCGTCTAATCGAATTGGAAACTTGAGTACCGTCTTTACCTTTGCTCGGATATCCTTCTCGCTGTTTGGTGTCTCCTGCTTGTCATCCACATTGTTGATTCGTATCACCGAATCCTTCTTCCAGAAAGCACTCAAGGTAGTCTTGATGATGCGTTTGCGAACACCCTTCTGTTGAACGGTGTACACCTCTACCTGTTCCGGGTTCTTTGTTTTTTCTGAAACAATTTATTGCACTGTAAGTAAAGGTACAACTGCATAATTACGATTTACTACGTTAAAGGTTGAATGTTCTCGTGTGTTTGGATTAGTTCGTTGATTGTTTTTTTATGTTATTGTTTATAATGCCTTTTTTTGTTTCGTAACGTAATACGTTCATCTCATGCTGTGAATTGAGCTCAAAATCTTGATTGTAAAGTATTAAACATTCAAATATGCAAATTGCAATTATACATTCGTTTGTTTATTATATTCAAAACTTTACGTCAAGGCAAAAAAGGTTATAAAATGTAAATTCTTCCATGATAATTGCGACATAAATTCTTTTTGTAACGAGTTCCTTTTTTGTTGCCAGTTCTGGTTCTGCATCCACCGAATAAGGTCGTATTATGTATTCTAGATACATTCACACCGGTTTAACTGGCGGATGTCGTTTTTTACTCGTAATAGCTGTAGGCGCTATGAATATTCACTTGTGAAGTCATCGGAAAGGCGCGCGGTGCAGTGCCAAATGCACAACTGAATCATTATTGCACATCGAACGTAATGAATGACATAGGCTCAAAACTATTTTTTGGTTTTAGCCTCTGTCATTGGCACGAATATTCTGGTGTAGTTTTCGATGCAAAGGTAAAATAATTAATAATGGAGAATGATGATATATCTTTTCTTACTGACAAATTCCTTAAAGTTCAAGGAATTGAACTCAAAGTTTTGGGTGGAATTTAGGTTGATAACCTACCTTTACCCTTCTTCCACATGGCAATGGCGTACATGTGGTAATCGGCTGAGAGAGTCGAGTCTGGTGGCAGAGGGTTTTCCGCTCGGACCTCCAAAACGAATCCTGACTCCAGCACCGCACATAAGATGTTCTGTTCATTGTGCTTGAACCACTTCGTCTCCCGTAACTTGTGAATGGCCACAGACGAGCCGAATCGTTGCTTCTTCGGCGCAAACAACGCTTGAGCTTGGCTTCCGAAGCGAGACAGCAGCCCCTTCACTGTAGGCGGCGGCGGCGCCAAGCTCTTCTCTGGCGGCTTTAACTGCTGGACGCTTCGGCAGGACACGAACCTGGCTTCCATTGAACTTCCTGGCCTGGCTGTTGAACGTTTTACACTGTTAATCTGTACTCTCACTTAGAAATCGCACTTTCACAAAAGTCCGCGTGGCTTTGTGTACACACGACCGCGCAGCACGTTGGCCTCTGGACTAATACGCGCCGCGCCTCCCCGCGCCCGCTTATATATTGACGCGGGGTGAGGGGAGGGGACCCCGCCTCCTGCGCGACGGTGTCGAGTGATGCGCGCTAGTTTTATCGACTATCGATAAAGTATTTTTGTGTCGTGTGAACACGAGTTGTCGACTTTGTAGATTATGCTACTAAATTGATTTAGATTGCACTTAAAATAGTAAGAGTCACAAAAAGTATTTATCAACGCAACGTATTAACGCCTACGAAACAAAAAGTGTGAGGATGAAATTAATCATGAAGGAACTCTCGAATATGCCTTACTTAGCAGTACTTTAAACAATAAAAAAATCTAATTATTTGCCAACGTAACTTTATACGAAGAAATGTACTTGAAATTTAGTGGACACTGATTAGATTCCTGAACATCCAAACTTTAACCCGTCGATCGTGAGAAAAACAACTTATCGATTGTTATCGCGGTTGCATGCGACCGCTTGGGGCTTCATGAATTAAAGCGCAATCATCTCTCATAAATTGATTGGTTGATTTTTAATTTTTGCAATATAATGTAATCCTCACTTGGTAGTTGGTTGATTGTTTTTGACACAAAAAATCTGGATCTATACACCGCGCTATTTAAAGCTCGATATTTCCATAATATTTTTATCGATATCGACACAATAGTGATGGGCACATGCACCGAGTGACCTCAGTTGGCTCCCCGCGAGCTGCAATCGGTATGCCGGCGCCAACCGGCAGGTACGGCCTTAACGAAAACTAGGGTTGCCGACCGTACGATTATGTACCGTCAGCAAAATTGTTTGAAGAAATTCGTGTTAAAAAAATGATTGTATAGGTACTACTGCGAAATCGTATATTTAATTGTTGAGTTAATAATATAGGCATTATGCAGTACTGGTTTAAAATAGTGGGTTTTATCATAGAGGTACATGTTTATAGTTCTTTAACAATTCCCTTTCAAATTAAGAGCCGAGGCTTCTTCCGAAAAATAATTGTACAAAGATTACTCTTCTTTGTAATTAAATAAACTAACAAGTTTTTTACTTAATTACAGATATCTGATTGTTATTGTACTTTGTAAATTGTAGCACAATGACGCTGTTTTGCGTAGGTACTCTAGACTACCTCAGTGATTCTAGATATGATTGTTTCTCGAAATGCTAAATACGCATTTATAATAACTGAATAACTAAGTAGTGGCAGCCCTAGGATAATCGTCGTGTTTACGATTACGCGCATCGAAAGCGTTGAGTGTTGACGATTCACAAAAACTCGCCGAACTAGTTCGCCTTGTGTGCTGTGTGAGCATGTGGAGCGTAACGTTCATCATCATCAGCGACCACTTGGTCGGCTGTAGGAAAGTACTTTTAATACTAGCTAAAAGCTCGGCTTTGTGAGGGCAGTTTTTTTATACTTTAATAGTAACTATACCTTGTAACACATCCATAGATAGTTTTTCCGTAAGGTCACAGAATATATATTAGTTGTACCAAGTAAAGTGTACAAAAGTGCTCATGCATCAAATAATATTCTTCTATAATATTAGAGGTATAATAACATGTATATTGGATATCTAATGGTAACAGTTCATTTTAGCGCGAAAAATAAAGATTTCTTTACCGTGGTGCACGACGATGCCCTACTCTACACGTGCTCTACACTATCTTTGCCGAATTTTATCAAAATCAATCTATCGGCTCAAAGAAAATAAACACTTCTGGTGGTTTTGTAGCATGTTAAAGACAAACAAACAATTAATGAAATTTATATTAGACGAATAGGTTTTATAGGCCTATAGGAGAGTTTTCATCGCTGTTGTAGTCTGCACTCAAGTTATTAACCCAAATATTTTAAGAAGCTTTTTGCGAGGCGGTGACCCTGTTTCTATTGTATGTATAATATTATGTATGTATTGTTAAAAATATTCGTTTGGCCTACACAAACATCTCAAAATCATTTCTAGTTTAGGTTAGTTTTATAATCTTTTACACACTTTCTCTACATACTTTTCTGATTGCCATTTAACACAGGATTAACTAAGTTCATAAGAAATATGAATTACATGCTCAAAAATTGCCTGTATCGTACTATTGTGTGTGTAATAAATCTTTTGTACTTATGAATATTCTTTACCTACAACTTTAAATGATCGCAAAAAATGTGTTGTATTTACATA
The DNA here is from genome assembly GCA_018236805.1 of Plebejus anna. Taxonomy (NCBI): domain Eukaryota; kingdom Metazoa; phylum Arthropoda; class Insecta; order Lepidoptera; family Lycaenidae; genus Plebejus; species Plebejus anna. The sequence goes on along the minus strand of DWTA01000440.1, from coordinate 946 downwards.
ACTAAAACGCTGGTAGCGTCGTATATAGTATGTAAATAAAAGCTCAGAAAAAGTAGTTCAAGGACTATATAACACTTCCATTTCAATAGATAGTGTTGAGGGGTGTGATAAAGTATTTAACTTGCGCTACCTGTTAACTTTAAACTGTTCGAAGGACCAATTTGAATATTATGGTACATCCCTTTGCTTAGAACAGCGGTTCACAAACTTTTGGTGGCGTAAATCGTAATTTGTAATCCTTTTAAGAAGTGACATTTTGACGGACTCCAAAAAAAGAATGTTTTATCTTTACTCTTTGAACAAATTGTATCCATGCTGGTGTAGATGACTTTTATAAAATAACTTAGCTCGCTCGCGGAGCCCCTACAAGGCCTTTGCGGAGCTGCAGGGCTCCGTGGAGCACACTTTGAGAATGGCTTAGAGTAATCGTAAACGCCGAGAATGGCTGGCTTAGAGTAATCTTAAACGCCTAAAATGGCTGACTTAGAGTAATAGTAAACGCCTAGAATGGCTGGCTTAGAGTGATTGTAAACGCCTAGAATGGCTGGCTTAGAGTCATCTTAAACGCCTAGAATGGCTTGCTTAGAGTCATCGTAAACGCCTAGAATGGCTGGCTTAGAGTCATCGTAAACGCCTAGAATGGCTGGCTTAGAGTCATCGTAAACGCCTTACGAGTTACGAGTTACGTTACATGTATAGCTATTAGTAAATACCGGAACTCGGAAGCCTAAAAGATAACTTAAACTGCTAAAGTAAAGAAAGATTAGGTTCTAATTATAAGGTAAAGATATTTTAAGTCTGTAGTCTCTACATTCTGTTTATTTTGGTAATAATAACCATACAGGAACTGTACTGCTTCTAGCCAGTTTAAATGGCGTCATAAGAAAGTATATATAGTTCGACAAGGCTCTACATGAATGTGGCGAGAAAAGGAACTAAACGCTTC
>DWTA01000439.1:0-10557 GCA_018236805.1 Plebejus anna | reverse complement strand
AGAAGGTTATCGTCAAATATGGCGACTTTTGCTAGGGATTTGACAGTTTATTGGACATTTTGTTACGGTTAATGTTAATGTTATATGTATAGTTAAAGTAAGCCATTGCAACCCCATCTAAAAAGTATGCGGGTAGTTGAAAGAAGTTGATAACAGAGCCCAAAAGACACGATTGTATAGTTCTGTAAACCTTGAATTCTTTCGAGAAACTTTGTAGTAGATAATTTTTTATTGCAACAGGTAAAGAGCTGATTAGGTTTAAAATGAAGACAATGGCTAATTGTGGAAATTGTGATTTGCGTTTTTATTAATTTCCTGTAGACCTGCGCATAGGCACGTAGCATTTAGCCTTATAATTATTTGAAATTTAAATATTATTTTTTTTTTATTTTATACCTGGAATGAAATATTATATTTTATGCGATCAAATGTTTCCGAAGGCGAATGTTTTATGTTTTGCATAATTTTCATTATTATTAGAATGTAGATTAACATCTTATTGAGTTATAATTGGTTTTAAATAAAAAATAGAAAAATACCTACAATCAATATATATAGCTGTAAATATAAAACTCATAGGTGATTGACTGACATTGTGATCTATCAACGCACAGCCCAAAGCACAGGACGGATCAGGCTGAAATTTGGCATGCAGGTAGATGTTATGACGAAGGCATCCGTTAAGAAAGGATTTTGATAAATTTCCACCCCAAGGGGTTCAAATGGGGGATGAAAGTTTGTATATATGTATAATAATACTTCTTAACGCGAGCGAAGCCACGGGCAAAAGCTCGTAATGAATAAAGTTAAGTATATAATAATTTAGGTACTTCAACGTAAACCTTAAACCGCAACGCCATGGCTGACGGCACGACCTTTAATAAATTAAAAAGTACTTATTTTGACTTTCAGGAAGGCTTAACTTGCTTGGGTTTAACACTGACGTACATTTTTGTTTGAACAACTGCGGTCTGTGGGTCGCACGTAGAACGTAGAATGTGATCAGTTATATTATTATCATTCGTGGTTTATTTTTAAAAATATTAGTCTGGTAGTTTTCCTACATGCTTGTCTGGTATCATATTCATAAGGATCGTAAAAATATTTCACGTAAGGTGACCTTATTGTTTTTTTTTATTCGCTCTTGCTTTAATGAGCAAGCCAGGTATGTATTATGCTATTATTACTAGAAATTGCATTAATTTTGTTAATTGGACTTGCATATTATTAAGCTTAAAGTTTTATGCTGTATCTTGTTAATTTAAATTTATGCTAATTTCTGTTATAAGTTTTGTTTATCTATCGGTCCAAAAGACGAGGCAAGACGAGTCTCGTTAAGGCGAGATTACACTAGGTGCCATTATATTGCAAAGCAATGGAGAGCGACACTTCAGACGTTTTGTGTCGCGTAGCTTTGCTGCCGCCGCGTCGTGCGGTGCGGCTCGTACGATTTGACACAAGAACCTGCCGAGTAGCTCCGCACTCCGCAGTCCGCTACATGCCTGCAGCACATGCTGCCTAGCAACTTCATCTCCATTTTTCGGCAAAATCAACCAACACTGTTTTTTTTTCAGCAGCAAGGATGGTGCAGAGGGTAGCGACGGACGAGCGGCCGTTCGAGACGCCGTCGTCCGACGAGAGCGGAATGGGCCGGAGCGACACGCCCAGCGATGAATCCGAGCCAGAGGCAGCGTTGGTAAGTGTTCTTGGAGAGCTATAGTGATCCTTATATTGTCACCATAAAGGTCATGGCAGAGGTGAAATAACTCTGAAAGAGGACTGTAGTTACTAGTTGATTGTTCAGCTGACGAGACGTAGTTTTTCGACGAAAGTAGGCTGGCAAGGCAGAAAGTGTAAGGCTTCTTACAGACGAATGGCACTTGCCGACGGCAGCCGTCGACACTTCGTCTGTAAGTGGTCTGTAAGAAGCCTCAGGATGCTGCGACTGAACCACTGTGGCACACATTGGAAATGCAAAACAACTTGTGTGATAAACTGATAACTGATAAGACGTGATGACATAATATAGAGCTTTGGCAGCGGGAGTATATTTTTACACTGTACACGGCTAATATTATTATGAATAATCATGATATTGTTTTCGAAATTCGAAAATAAATATTAAAAATCGATATTGACTAGCATCTCAACCACCTCGAAAAGTAATTATTGTCTTTTAAAAGCTCATTTAAAAAACTTTTTATAATTTGACAATACACATTGTCAAAATTTGCAGAAAGTGATGTCGTCGAAAATGGCTCAACAAAATTTAATAAAGTAAAAATGAAACATTCAGATAATAAATGTTTATAATAGATGTAATAGTAAGTGGCGTAGCATTTTACCATATTTACACCACAATAACCAAGATCATAAAACTACATAAAGCAGAAAGAAATGACATGAGTCTTCACAAACAGAGTAATGTAAAAAATATCGTAAACAAATCGTAAATATCGAAAACCCTACACATGAAGATGAAAAACAGCAATAGATTTTAGATTTACTGAAGCAACTGCTGATTACTGCAAGAAACATGTAAATTTTATCCTCCATAGTTATCAAGATTTACAATTGAGCCATTTGTTATTCTTTCGCATTCACTCACTAAAACAGAAGAAATAGATGACTAAGTAACCACAAAAGCTCGAAAATGCAAAAGCGATTCGATAGCAATAAGAAAGAAAAAGAAAATAAGAAACCAAAATCAAGACTAAGGACGATAGCTGAAGCTGTAATCGACGTCGCATTACTCACCATTATTTCCTTGTCATTCGCCGAAATCTCCCTTACAATTCTATTCTTGCTGCTATAAAAATGATGCGTAAAATCCAAAAATTGTCAGCAAAAATCTTAATATTTTTGGCCGATTCCCTTGCATGGGCGGCTGTAATATTTGGGGCATATTTCTTAATATACTTTTAAAAATGTAATCTGTTTATTTAATTCTAGCTTAAATATTAAATAACCGTGCTTTATTTTAGTCCATAGACAGGTCCAATATTATAAGGCTTACGCTTAAAAGAAAAGCCATACGCTTGAATATTGAAAGTTAAGAGGTCTTTCAACAAATATGTACATACTTGTAAATTATAAATAAAGCAATAATCTTATTTGAGAAAAGTCACATAATAATATTATTGTAGACCAATTAAAAATAACTTTTAACAAATAACATAGTTATAATTACTTTTATGAACGAGGTAAAATAATATTTACCTACAAAACAACGCAATTTTGTTAAATCCTTGTGTAACCTTCAATCTACAAAATATTACTTTTGGAATGGGTTTGTAAAACCCATTCCAAAAGTAATATTTTAATAATATTTAATTTTAAATAACATAATTCCTATAATGAGTCAGAAAGCTTCCCGATTTTTTCGCGAAATCTAACAAGCATTTAATACTCCAGACGGAAAGGTTAGTATCTAATCATAAGGAAAAAATACGTAAGAAATGTGCATGAGATTTTGCTATTTTTTTTATTTCAAAATTAAAGGACTTTTACCGTCAACGTATACCTAATGGATTTATCTATTTACATGCAATGCATCAAGATCAGATTATTACCGCTGAAAGAACCAGAGGAATAAGGCATCCATTAGACGGTAGGTTTTGCTGTCAGTTTTACCACAGTCTTGACTGTGACTGTTGGGTAACCTACCGTGTAAGAGCGTGACTAACGGTTGCCTAAAGCTGAATGACGAAAATCTGGATACATTCGTCAGTCCATCAGTCCAACATAATTCATGATTGACGAAATTGACTGACGCTTTCATGAGCGTAGAATGGATGCCTAAGTGTTCCCACACGTAACTGCGTATTCGCATCGCATCGCAAATATCTGCGACAAAACTCATACTACTAAAAATATGACATTACGATTAGATGAGATGCGACGGGAATTCGCAGTGTGTAAGAGCTCTAAAAGTAATCAAAACTTATCTCAATTTAATTAAGTGTATTTGATTCACAGCGCAATGTAGAGATACAATAGCTCACTAATTGGGTGGAGATTTAACTTTTTGTTCACACTTAGTTGAAAATAAAACGAAACGAAGAATGCACCACTATTATAATGTAAACAGATTGATTGTTTAAATTTTGTATACGTACCAGTAAGCTACTGGGCCGTATTTAATGATTTAGTGAAGAGACTGTGACTGTGATATGACGGATGATAAACCTTACTAAAATACCTATGATGTCGCGCGGTTTTCTACGCAGACGCACGTGTCTTTATTAAATTATATTCCCATAAAGGGATTTCACTTTAAAATATTAAGAGCCTGTTTCACCACTTCCTGATAAGTGCCGAATAGGCTATCCACCAATTAACTTGACAGATCGAGTATGGAGAAGCTGTCAAAAAAGTTGTGAATAGCCCATTCGGCACTTTATCAGGAAGTGGTGAAACGAGGCCCTAAGTTTATTAAATAAGGATCAACGGAAATCAATCCAAATGATAAGATACAAGCATCTAAAATATCAATAAGTATGTAGTATCAGGATTTCATGTAATATCTCGTTAGCAACAATAATTTTAAAACTTACCAATCGTAATCATTGAAAAAAGGCGTTTGGTAAGTTGTGTCGTGAAGCAGTTTTTCAGCTAATCTTATGACAACGTTTGGTGCTGCCCACGCCATCCCGTCGATTCCTACAACAGAAGATGCGCACACATTTAAGATATACCTTGTACATCAGTATTAATTAAAAGGGAAAAAGCAAAGTAAAATTTTTAGATAAAAGTTGAACGAATAATGAGCGGAGAGGACGAGAAGAATACGCTATAAGTAGATCAATAATTATTGTTATTACTAGTAGAAAGCGATCGCTCGGTGACACGTTAATAGTTGATTTTGTTCGAAAGTTTGTAGGTGTGAAAAGATAGATGGATTGGACGGATTTTGTTCCAATTTTGGTATCTCCAAAAAGTAGTATTCCTATTGTGTCAACATTAAATACACCATATACCGGCACCGTATATTTTTGTACCAATATATTGCTTACATTCCCGTACGTACCAGCTACTATAAGTATTCCGTGCTTTCTGCTGAGTTTATCGCTGTGTAATTCTAAAGCTATGATACTCTTGTTCTTATACGTCTTTGGAGTGAGATGTAAAATGGTAGCAAGTTCAGGGTTTTCCAGGCCAATTCGCTTAGTAATATTTACTAGCATACTGTAGTCTATGTAATCCATATAACTTATATCCCTGATAGTACGTCGTGCTTCTCTTATGTTCGGTCCTGAACTGGAAATATTGGTGTTGATTATGAAAATATATGAAAATTTATGTAAGTACTAGTGGTGCCCTGCGGTGTTACCCGCAGTTTATTAGGGAAAATAAATTGTGATATTTTCCCGCAGTAAAAAGAAGCCTATGTGTTAATCCAGGGTATCAACTAAGTCCACACCAAATTTTATTAAAAACGCTCCAGCCGTTTAGACATGAAAAAGTAACAAACATACAAACTCATAAACGTTCGCATTTATAATATAAGACGTGTGATAATATAAACTTATTGATTGCTTTATATTATAAAGCAATATGGATAGACTAACTTTATTATAATATGTGTAGTAACTCGTAAATCAATTTACATGCTACAGATTAACTACACACAATATTATGCTACCGTTTGTACATGTACAATGCACAATGAATAGTGCTACGCTGCTCTACGTTGCTCTACGCCGCGCTACGCCGCACTACGCCGCAAGACCCTAGTGTGCTACGTCATGCTACGAGTCGCTACGATGCCCTACGCTCCAAGAATATGAGGTCCGTTTTTTATACAAGGTGCAATATACATTATACAGTATAACAATACATACAGCTCGAAGTTTCTAGGAGGAAATATTGTCATAAATAGTATTCCAAAAAAGTACAGGAACCCTATAAAATAAATTTTATACTGCAATAGCATTTTTTACAAATACAATCTTGAGTTTTGCTTTGACTGATTTTATATAGATTTTATCTGATCTTGACAAGTTATTGACTTTAGTTCTTTTCATTCTTCTTGTCAATTACGTCGGTAGAAATCGGAAATCGGAAAGAAATCGGCATAAAAAAAAATTGTCTACTTTCTGTCTTGTATCTGTATCATCATTCATCTGTCATAAAAGAATGCGTTTGTATCAATGTTTGTATTATTTACTTTATAATGAATTTTATTATTATTCTGATTTTCATACAGCTTACAGAAAATATTATTTGCTTTTATTTAAATTCAAGTCTTAAAGGATCTCTTGGATCTACATCAAGTTCTCGTAAGTTCAAGAAATATTATTATTTGCTCTTATTACTGCAATGCATCTGTTATTGTGTCTTTCAAATTATTACTGCAATATATGTTATTATCTTTCAAGCTTCAGCATTCTTCTTTTTACCTATTAACTTTATGTTCCAGAATACCGTCTCAAACGTGCACCTTCAGAATACACTAGATGGCGAGCTGATTTTGAACCAACAGAAGAATTTATCGTAAAAGTCTTCGAGGAAGATTCACCAGTACATGATTCACAAGTAGTTCCGATTGATATTGCCAATAAAAGACCTGAAAATAATGCGAAAACTCCATTCAGTGGTGGACGAAGTCCAGATGATGCGGAAAGTGCAGAAATTGGAATTGATCCTTACACCGACTTGATAATAAATACATTTTCAAAATCAAAACTCGATGATAGCGACAATGCTCTTGTACCCGTATATTCGAATAATAAAATAATTTCACAAAAAACGTTTAAAGGTATGTGATAAATGTAAAACATGGTATTTTATCTAGATTAATATTTTTTAATTTACTGTCATTACTCATTAGTGAACATTTTTGGGGTCTTTTAGGTAAAGACACAAAATATCCGAAACTGAAATATATGTCAGTTCAAAACGAGAACCAGGATGCACTGTTGGGTTCTGGGTTTTCGTCTAAATTAGATTCACCTGTGCAACAGTTCGCCCCGATAGAACCAGCTATGACTCGAGAACACATATCACCTTTATTGCAAATGAAACAATTGAACACTGATCAAAGTTTTGTGAGTAACAGCTTGCGTTTCATATATGTATAGTTTAAATAGATGTTAAATGCTTTTTGGAATTTTTTCAAATATGTTTATCAATTTCAGGTTGGTCAACCAAACGCAAAAGCAACTAGAACAACGCCCAAATCTGGCATCGTATATCCTATGCGAACTTTTAACACGGAAAAGGTTATTCCAATACGGACTTCAGTAGCCGCAAAAATTCCTTTACGAAATATTGTAGCAGACAATTTCAGTCCCTTTCGTACTTCAACAACAGAAAGTTATTCTTTACCTAATATCGTAACAGATGATTATAGTCCTTTTGAGTATATTCATCCATTCCGTACAACACTGGCCGAAAAACCTTTACGTAAATTGAAGAAATTATTCAATATGAGAACTGGTGCAGATGAATCAATCCCTACTAAAGAAACAGTTACTTTTAAAGACGCTGATGAAGACGAAGACGATGAAAGTATAGTGATAGAAACAAACGACAAAACAGAAAAGAAAATTATAGAAACTGATTTTGCGAAAGAAATGGAATGCGAAGAAATAGAATGGGACGCTACGGAAGCGTCAACTGCAAATTCTACAGTTATGGAAAGTAAAATAGCCAGTGGGACCACACACAAGACAACAATTTCAGAGTTCGCAAAGCAAGGAAATTCACGCCGATACAAAACGATTTGCACTGTGATAAAGAATAGAGAATTTAATGGTTCGACGCATACACTTCCTGAGGTGAAGTCCTCTAGTTTTATTCCATATTTAAACGTATTAAATACACGAATTTTATTAATAACGGTACTTTCAAAGTTCTATATAGATACATTTCCAACATTTCCTTCCTTAGATAGTCATGCAATTAAAGACATGGGCTGAAAATAGTCCTGTTGCGAAATGGATTGATATCACTAATGGGAATTACACAACGATGGAGAATCCAATCTATATGATGATAGTTGATGACCTCAGTAAAGGACAGATTGCTTCTGCCAAAGAAACTGTGTTGATTGTCGCAGGTGCTAATAATTTATTTTCTGATTCTAGTTGTTAGTAATCCATTCAATGGAATGTATTACTGAAAACGATTATATAATGATCCATTAAAAAGAATGGATAACTAAAAATGATTACTTAAAATGTTTAGTAAACGTTAAATATTTTATAATGGTCATGTTTGAATATGTTAAAGGAATACGTGGGAAGGACCATTATGCAGTGTCGGCAGCCATGAGCTTATTGAAACAATTGATTGAGAAAAGCGAGAGTCATTCTGACCTGCATCTGAAGTACAGGTTTTGGATAGTTCCCGTGCTGAATCCTGACGGTTACGATTACTCCGTGACTTTTCCACTGGTGATTAGTATAGTTTAATATTGAAACATGGAAAACATACATTGTATACACTGACACTCACAAACACAGACAATAGACACCCATACACACTAGTTATAAATTTTATAGTTATAAGTATAACCATGTAAACTCTTTTGCGGAAAATGTTTCGATTGGCTCCACAGGGCAGGCTACACCCAGTGTGAGGATTTGTCTAAAAATATTAAATCAGCTAAGGAAAATTCCGTATATTCATTATCGATATAGTTATAGTATCATCGAAGAAATTGATTCTTAGCTGTGAATGACGGACCATCATTTGGTTGGGTTATGTCAATTCAATGAAGGCGTCCCCCAGACAGACGCGGGCAGCGGTGGCGGTCGCAGCGGCGGTCAGTTGGATGACTTGAAAGTTCTAGGAACGACACAGACACATGCGGTGGCGGTCGCAGTACAAAAAACTGACTGCCGCCGCGACCGCCACCGCTGCCCGCGTCTGTCTGGGAGACGCCTTATGCGTGATCTGTTGGGCGTTGGCTGGGTTTGATAAAACGCGACCAATTTACGTAGCTCTGCCATCTGCCTATGACAACTTCTTTGATAGTAGTACATTTTGACTTTCGACAGCGACGCCACTGGTTCAAGAATTTACGACAAACTTGGAATACCGGTAAAGACGAAGCCCAAGGTTGCCAAGGCCTCGGCATCAGTTGCACGATACAGACCTGCTATGGCGTCAACTTGGATAGAAATTTTGAATATCAATGGATACCACGTTAGTAATTACTACTTTATAATTTGGACTACATTGTTTTCAATTTGTGTAAAATTTATTGGCTCTTTAGGTAAACCGCGGTTGTAACGCCTGCGCCTTCGTTTTGTAAAGTCAATTGACCCCTAGGGTTTGCTATAACTGGCGATCACAGTTACAAGAGTTGCAGTAGAAAATGCGGGCCAAGTAACATTACCACCGAAGATTTTGATTCATAGGCAAACAGCGTCCTACGTCATTTGGAGGGGCTATATAATCAATTCAAAGTTAGTCGTGATCTTTTGTCTTGCGACCATGTTACGTAGCCTGTGAATGAACTTTTCTGAGAGTACTTATCAAGCAGAGGTAGCATAAGAGATGGGCGTCGTGGGTCACCGCATACGGCCTCGCAGTTCAAAGGGCCTCGCGCCGCTTGGACCACAAGATTTTTTAGGATTTACGATACTCAAATTTTTGTATAAAAATTTAAGATCAAAAATTCTTTCTCTCAACAAAATCCATCCTCTTGCGTCTTCCATCAGGGGGCCTCACAAAACTTATCTTGCCACATCAAAATTAGGTCTTGCTCCGCCACTTTAACAAGAAATAATTTTCTTTCAGCCAAGGAGCTGGAAGCGGAACATCCTTGTGGGCCGCTGTACGCGGGGCCGCGGCAGCTGAGCGAGGTTGAGACAAGATCTCTAACACATTACCTAGACAAGAAGCACATACACACCTTCATCGCGTACAAAGAAGGTGATGTACTGGTATGTTAGTTTTGTGTTGGGGATTTCACACGGCCATTTTGTTGTGGGGAAAATTTCAAAAAACTTCTTTCGTTGGTGTTATTATATTATTATATCTATCGCTTGTATTTTGAACGTATTGGTATTGATTAATGTTTTGGTAATATAACCTACTAAATATTTGAGATCTTTAACTTTAACAACTGTTTCTATTTTTACAGGGTGTTCTTTATCCGTACTCCCATACGAAAAAGAAGCGGCCTTTAGAAAATTTTTATGTAAGTTCATACTTTCAATTGAAATAAAATTATCTAAAATGTAGGATATCCTGAATAGCTTAAAGTTTGTAGGTGTGTCAGTAGGTACTAAAGAAAAGTGCTTTTACTGTTTTAGCTAGTAACTTAGAGCTAAACATTAACTAAAAAGAAAAATTTATTTAAGGGACATTTTTGAGCTATTTCTTTGCCTATTATATTATTTATTGATCATGTCTTTAGAAAACTAAATATTATTATTATGTTATCGTAGAGAGTTCGGGCCCTGCGCGCCGCAACCGCCGCGTCTGTAGCGGGCAGCCGAACCTATGTCTACGGCCAGACGTCTGAATACTTACGTAAGTATTAACTTTTTTTTAGAGATCCTATGCTGTCCCACTGCTGGGCAAAGGCCTCCCCCAAGTCCT
>DWTA01000438.1:0-10575 GCA_018236805.1 Plebejus anna | reverse complement strand
AGTTGAATAAAAAGAAGATGGCGAAAATTGAAGATGAAATTGCATAATGTGGACAAAGCCACATCATCATTTTGAGCTGAGAAATTTATTTTGTCTTTATCATATTTTGTAACTTACGAAACTCTTTTCGCAGTAAGTTCTCCTTTTATTTTGGTAGCTGAATGCTGATACAATAACTCACCTTAAACCTACATCCCGCGTCTCTGTATGTGCAGTGCTGCAGGCCGTTTGAACAGTCTCGTAGATGGGATTCGAGCTCGTCGCGTGCGGGTGCGGCGGCGCAGCGCTGCGGGCACGGCACGGGCGCGCGGGAGCATAACGCGCCGTGCGCTGATACTGTGTCCTGTTGGAATAAGGTAGATTGTAGACTTTTCAGAGAGAAGACGATTTGGCTGGGAACAAGAGGGCTCTTAAGAGAATCAAAGTCAGTTAATAAGAGTTCAGTCAAGAATGGGGAATAGGAAATCCTGAAAATTTTGGAAACTTTAAAATGGTCACTTCTGTGGTATTTATAAATGGACCATTTATCCTTGTAGCTGAATCATGGACATAGTGACAAGAAAAGTGTGAGGAAATGTGTTCTTACCTGTGTATACCTCTGTCCGCAATGTCTGCAAGGCACCAGGCGTTTACTGCAGTGCTGCTGTAGATGCTGCTGTGTGTGACGCCTCTGGACCTTCGCCCCGCACTTGTTCTCGCAGTACACAGGTTCATGGCCGCAGTTGCCTGAATGCTCCTGAAGAATTAAGCAACAAATTAGTCATCATGTGAAAAAATACTGGATAAATGCCATATAATATGACAAAAAAATGAAAACATTACAGTCGTTTGCTCTTTAGTATTTGTGGTCTGTAAGATAAATGGGATTCTTGAATTTTAATGACTTCCAGACAGAAGACATAAATACTTGTATAATAATGGACCCAGAGTGAGTATTTACCTTGGACACAATCTCAAGTGTTCGGAAGGGACATTCTTAATACTTATCTCAAATGGAAGCTGTGATAAACAACTAAGTCGCGAAGAAAGCAAGAGGATAGAACGAGCATTTACCTCTAAGGCACTTCCTGAGAACTCCTTCCCGCAGTGCTCGCAGTTGGCTCTCCGCAGCGGGCAGGTGTAGCGGAGGTGGTCCTGCATCAGCACGCGGGGGATCATGGCGCCGCATTGCGCGGAGCAGAGCACTGCGTCATGCTTGCACGTGTTCAGATGTGCCTGGAAATTAAGATAACTCTGTTAGAACTTAGGAGCAAATGGTATTGACAAAAAAACTTCGATAGCGCTTTGTGGATTGGGCACCGAAATAAAAACATGTAGCTAAAGTCAATTTCAATCATTTTTGAGAATTCGCTTCGATGCGCTTCGACTGCGCTAGTATAAATTGACTCTTATAAATTAGAAGAAGACAGACGATGTAAGAAACTAAAGATTTTCAGAAGAAATATCGCAGTACAACATGAGTACAACTGTACCTAAATATGTGATCTAATTACGACTATCGTTTCGGTTGCATCAATAAATTTGTAATCAGAATATCCAGAGCTCAATATCTAAATCACATTATTGACACGGCTTGAACTACAAACATCGAGAGCGACGTATATCTGCGATAATTTGGAGATAAATGTGTCACGGCGAGCGCATTCTACCGATTGTTTACAGAGGGCGCTGCCGACGCGACGCGGTCGTATTTTTAACTGTGTAAGTACCTACTTAAGTAGTAGCTATTCGACTAACTATACTGATCGTAAAAAGCTTATATTATGATATTGAAAAAACTTTAAAGCTTAAGAAATATGGAAGTTCCACGTACTTTCAAATAGTACAATTAATGAGAGTAAAATTTTAATTCATAAAATTTAATTTTCATGCAACGAAAACTTTCACAAGAATATTCGCCTACCTTCAGTTTCCTTAGCTCGTCTGACCACTGGCATCCTTGTTTACGGTGGATGCAGTAGACCACGGAACCCATAATCGTCTTCTCCGACTCTGGATCCGGATATATCTGTAAAGAAGAAAGAAAAAATTTTTAACTATCTCCAAAAATATTTTTATGAAAACAAACAAGCGCACGCCTCGTGAAAAAATGTATAACATAAATAAACCTAATTTTAGAACTCTAAAGACGAAAGTCGATGATGATGATTAATGATCAAAATATATTATTTTTATAAACAAAACACGCACGGTAACATTTTTGTTGAAAATACGATTGGTTGACACTTTTAACTTATTTACTATGAATTTAAACATTGTACAAATCTTCAAACACAACGTGAAATGGACCGGGTGTAGTAAAGACTGATGGAAGCCCGCGCATTACGGATTAAATAGGACATCGCGATCAAAAATAAACCAAAAAACGATTATAAGCGCGTGCGCACCGTTTGTTCGAATATGGAACACATCGTGGATATTCAAAATGGCGGATTTTCGCGCGCACCAACTGTTCACAACAAAAGATAGATACTTAATGCGCTCCAACATTTCGTTATCTCCGAGTGCAATGAACAGATGGCCGCTCCTTCATATGAGATAAAGCCTAGACAAATCACAATAATTATTATGCACTAAGTGTATACTTCCAAGCTCTTATTTGAATTCATTTCTAAAAGCATCCCTTTATTAATGTCCTTCACTGGCTACGTTTTGATAACATCGTTCGTAGAATGTTTATTCCAGAAACCTAACTTGCACAACTCAAGAGTCTTTCAGGCTGTGCACTTAAGTCTGCAAAACTTCATGACCTTGATTTTCAGCTTTCACTTTCAATTCGTATGTTGCATTCCAATAAAACTTTCTTCATCACGTCTCGATCTTAAGTAACTTAATTTACATTCTTTTACTAATTCTAGAATTCCATTACATTCGTCAAATATGAATCAACCCGGTCTAAACTCTAAGTAATGATTCATTTCTTTGTTTGTCATGTTTTTAATTTGCTACTAAAAAGGTTTTTACAAGGTGCGGCGTAAAAGGAATTGATTGGGGACTTGCAAGAAAAATGTTATTATACAAGAAAGCCTGATAATGGAAGAAAAACAAGTTGATAAAGTGAACGCCTTTTATCCTAAAACGAAGCAATGGTTTCTGGAACCAATAATTATAATTGGTAACATTTTAATACATTGCGTAATATGAATTATGATGTGGATCTACCGTGCAACATCATTGGCCCAAGACCACTGTTCCTTATTTGTGACGAGATAAGCGTGAGTTTTTCCTTCCCAAACCAGCTGGGTAATGTGCCGAGCAAATAAACTTGTTAGATACTTTAAGGCGCTTCGCAGCACCAAGTTAATTTTTCTCTGAACCCAAGATGGTTCGCATCGCTCCCCTCGGTAAACAAACTATAGTGCATTTGTTTCTACTCGACTGCTACAAAAACGCTCCTAATGTTTGTTTAAACAGTGTAATGTATTTTCAGAGACATTTTACGAAAAAACCTAATGCTGATAATGAAGAGGAATAGGCAGTATAAGGAACAATTCCAACAAAAGATGCGTAGATGGTTGCGTTGATATAACAAAATTGTACGGTGCTTTCTATTTACAAACATTGACGCATGTGGTCATCGGCACGATGCTGCATAACCACCTTAAGATTACGCTATAAACTGAAACGTATCATTCGATAGCATCCAATTTGCTCCCTAAAGGACAGGTAACAGGAGCGATTATCCCGCAGGCGAGCGGACGGATTGATGCTCTCGCATTTAGCAGTATAATTTACTAATATAGAACGTTATTTGTGTCGTATTCTAAAAAGATGGCGCTCTATGTTGAACTCTCCCGCATCGTTCATTTATAGCCCGCGTTATACCGTAAACAGAACAGGAATACTCGTGAGTGACGTATTCAAATATCAAACAAGTGGTTTTAAATATCGAATACATGAGAGGATTCATTATCGATTTAGATGAAAAATGGGAAGACAGACAAATCTCGACTCCTAAAACGTCTGAAGACGATGAAAATCAAGTCCTAGATGACTAATATTTTAAGATATGAAAAAACGTGTCATTTGTTAAAATTCTATTACTTATTATTAGCGTGTATTTTAATTCAAAGCTTATAGTTAACTATCAAAATAAAATAGTTAATCTTCAATACGAAAAACCTGGAGAAGTATTAGGTATGTGATTGAACAAAATCGATATAATACCGATTGTATATTCGATTCGTTGCCTCACTATCGTCACCCAGTCGAAACGTTACGCTACATGACATCGCGACGTTGAAACACGAAACACGATCAGCAAGATGAATACGTCGCTTGTTTTCTAATTTAATTATAAAGATATGTCGGATGTTCGTTTTCGGTGACATGTTTTGGAAACTGCGAGATTAGGAACAGATTAAACACTTGCCACTTGGCCTATGACCATCACATTAATTTTAAACCAGTCGTACCAAAGAATTTTTAAAGTAAAATTAATAAAAAGGCAATCGTTTAAATCTCAACCCGTATAAAAAAACAATAAAAAAATAAACATAACAAGTTTTGTTTTTTCGCTCCGATCCAGGAGTTCCGCTAGGCTTAATTTTAAGTCCACATTTATTTCAAATAAATAAAATTGTTTTATTTTCAACTTGTGTAGGCAAGTATAACAGAAAGTTGAGTGGACACCTGCAAGAAGTAATTCAAGACGTTATCAATACCGTTAAAACCATTCACCTGTTTTATATGTCGTAATTAGTTACTCGAAATTAAAAGCCAAGGTTCAAAACACATGAAGGTCGGGTGTGGGTGAGTTAATGAATGAATGTGGGTGTTATCGTTCATTCATTCAGACTCCTAGACAGCTCAATGATGGGCTGTGACGTCACAAATCACAATATGATTGATAGGCTAGATGGGAAAGCGGATCTAAAGTGAAGATATAATTACTATTATGTAGTTACCTACTGTAACTTCTAGGAGTCAATTCTTGCACTACCGCCGTTTACTTACTTAATTGTAATGTCCCGTTCACAAGCCGAGCTTTGAGGTAGGTAATAGGTATTAGAATCGGGCACCAGGATAATCTTAGAATAGGAACGTTGAGGTAAATCGGGTTTATTTTATCGACGACTTTGTTTAACTTGTAAACTACCTCAATAGCCAACACCCAAAATAAACTTATTTATAGGATAAACTTCGGATAACAGTATCAACGTGAGAAAATAAACTTAGCTGTGATAAAAACGTAACAGATAAAGGTAAATCCAATTGAAGGGCAAGGCTTGGAGTTAAATTGGATAACTATTTATAAAGTTGGAATTTTGTAGGCAAGTACTAAAGTATTTTTATTACCTGTGAGTTGTAATTAACTATTTAAAGTTTCAATTTGAGTTAATTCTCCTTACGGTAATCTCCTTGGTTCAAAGTCACTATCGCATTGTCATCCATAATTTTTATTGTTATAACATCTAGTCTCTTGTTATTTGTTTTCTCTTAGCTTAGCTTCCGCTTTTTAACGTAATCTGCTCATAAAATTGCATCTACAATTTGCACTAGCGTTCATTTTTATTTTTTATTAATTACTAGGGCCTGTTCATCCACCGTGGTATAACGTTATGCCAACAGTTATGGTCTATATAGATGTTATCGTTTACATAACATAGCGGGTTTGATGCCCGACGACTTACCATTGAATATTTGTGGTCATTTAATTGTTCTTTGAAACGGAAGGTGTCAGTTCAGAATTTAGATGACGATGATGAGATGAGGAGTTAGACGTAATGATGTTTGAAAGCATTTAAGTGTTGAAAACTTGAAATGTGATGATAAAAGGTAGCTAATTAGAAAGGTAAAATTATCAGAAAAATACATGAGTTTAAAAATATTTTATAGACAAAATTACCGAAAGATTCTTAACGAAGAACTATTTTTGTCGTTTTTGCCTCACAATTAGTAGGTATAATAGTTTTTACGATAGTGAGGCTAAAACAACAGCCTATTGAAATTTTAGGCAGTTATTCAAATGTGGAACAGGTTTCATAGGTAGGGCAGAACAGGAAATCCTATAACCGCCAAAAATTGCCAGGAAAATTATTGTATTCATTGTAATGAAATTAATTACATTCCTAAAAGCTAATCACAATAGGGAACTAAGGTCTAGCCATGTTAATAGTAATAAATTAGTTTCATAATACAGCAATAATATATAAAAAGTGTAAGGCAAGGATATTTTATTTTTTTAATCACGCTGTTTTGTGCCAGTGCTGTTGAAGTCACAAGAAACAAAATCTGTTTTTACAAGAGTAGGATGTTCTGGAGTTTTTGAACGTAACCCGACACCCTCTCAGCGTGTTGACAGACGAACAGACAACCAAACAGGCAACCTAATTGATATCAAGTTCGTTTTAATTAGAAGAGTGGTTTATTTTAGAAATGAAAACAAGTTTTTAATGGAGACAAATCTCAAGCGAGTGGTGGCGTTGTTTTCATTCATTATGTTTTAATTAAGCCATTCATTCATGGGATTTTATTTATATGAGCAAATAGAAGTTAACTAAATTATATTTACAAACTAAGTATTACCAAGTAAGTATGAAACTAATTAAAAATGTTATAGACGTGATAGGCAAAGCTTTTTCTAATGGTATGTTTAATGGTATTATGTTACTAGAAGAAAATTGACTTAAGCCAGACCATAAATAACTTTTACAAACATATTTGACGCCAATTTCTCGATGTCTGTAATCGGACAGACACTGTGTAAACAGAAACTAGTCTGCGTAAACATTGATTAAAATGCTTGTCCATCATAGAATCTATTCTTGATATCCTATATTTTGTACCTTGAAATATAAATATTGAAAAGAGAAAGAAGAAATAAAGAAGGCGCTGTTACAAAAATTTAAAAAACATAAATTACTAAGAAAGTTGTCCATCCCGAATTTATTTGAGCGAAATTATATACATTGCTACTAGAAATAGGATTAATG
Organism: Plebejus anna; assembly: GCA_018236805.1. Classification (NCBI taxonomy): domain Eukaryota; kingdom Metazoa; phylum Arthropoda; class Insecta; order Lepidoptera; family Lycaenidae; genus Plebejus; species Plebejus anna. Next base: position 3,640 of record DWTA01000438.1, on the reverse strand, counting down.
ACAAGATGAAAAAGGAACGAAGAAGACAAAGATATTTTGCAAGAGATAGATATATGACACTGAAAGGGAATAGAATAAAAAATAATTTATATGATTCACCAAGATTTATTCAAGAATATGACCGACATGACTTCATAAGATTTAATAATAACTTAGCTAACGGTTAAAGCGGAGATACGTTCTGTTTACTCGATCATTTAGCCGCAAATTAAGTTTTGCATAAAATCACTATTACAAAATATGCAAGATTAAAATAGCTTATGCAGATGAACAAATGTTTCAAATGATAACGTAGCGTTAAATTGTGATGATAGATTCCATCTATGAATAAAATTCAAATTACCAAATCTAACTTTGTCCTACATATATAATATATCCAACTTACTAAGTAACTACCGATAAAGGTAAACTAAATTATTATTTATTATGAAGAAGCGAAGATAAATGAGAATATTATTGCCTAAATTCCTAAAAGCCCTAACTATAAGTGCTGAATTTTTAATTGTTTTTACTAGACACCATGCCAAATTAGCTTGGTCATAGACAAATTACAATGAGGCAATGTCGCAAAAACCCGCAGGAACTTCCGGTGATCGATCAATCTGCGCGACTCCCATACATAAACACTTCCAACTGTACACAATCGAATTTAAACCTTATTTATCAAGCAGAAGGATTTAAAATTACATAACTGCACCGTAGATTGTGCGTTACGGAATGTTCTACTTTGTTGCATTATAATAAAGATGTAAATTGCGTGGTGTATTTTAAAGTTGAACCCGTAGATCAAATTATCCTATTGAGTTGAATTGGTTAGTGACTTGTTTGAGAGGTCACACTTGTTAAGTGATTGAGCGGTTTAACAGACGAATCCGCGGTGGAACACTTGTATTATACGATTTATACGCCTTCTGTAATTTTAACGATAATAAGGCAAGTGAGTTTCTTAGAACAATTTAAGAAACGTCGTACAGAGGGAGATCATAATACAGCCAAGCCTCATCCCTTTATACCCTGTTTTAATAGTTTTGATCGAAATGTAAATTTTAATTTTTGCAACATACTGAAGATTTACATAATAGATACATCAGAAGATATATATTAAAAATTGAAACGGAGTAAGTACTAAGTAGGTACGCTTTGCGACCCTATTGTTTGTATTTGTAATGTTGTTAATTATAACCATTACATATATTATTTTGTTATAACTGTTACATAACATTACCGTTTACCAGACGCTCAAATAACTGATAAGAGAAAGAAGAAATAATTCCTCTCATTGATATTTATGAACGAGAAGCTAAGATAACTGCCAACAAAATTGTTGATCTTATTTTCGTGTTAGTAAATAATACGCTAATATAGGTAAGCAATTTGATCAATAGCATTAAAAACTTTCGACACCTAACCAAAATATGATGGTAGGACGTGGTGTTGTTCCCATTACACCTACCAGTTACCACAAAATTTATTCCAAGACCACAAAATTTGGGCAGCCCAACAGTTGCTTGATAGCGGCATTAGCTTTCACCGAAATGTTTATTTCACCGACAGATTACAATAAAAAGCATCAATCCTGTAAAATATATGAAAAGTCTAGAAAAGGGATTGTCCTGAAGAGTCAAGAGTTGCGCCAAGCCAAGATATTTTTATCTGTACCTTTATTAGTTTTAATTTTTGAAGTTAAAACAATGCAATGCTATGTCCTTTTTCAGAATCAAAAGTTTCTTCGTACCTACCTATCAAAAGTTATGCGTTGAAAGTATAAACATTGGAATATAATTAATAATAATCTAATACCCTACAGGCCACATTATGTGCTTTACACTTTATTTTTGACACTTCCTAAATCCTAATGAAAAATTAAAAAAATGTAAACACAAAAGCACTTGTGAAAAAAATTAAAATGGAGCAAGTGTGAGACTTGAAGTTCAGAAACCCCTGGGTCTAGAATATTCTGCTAATACTTGGCTCTGGGTGTTAATTATGTTCATGTTAGTAACATGCAACTCACATGCATGGACGTGCGTGTATGTGAGTACAGTACTAGAATGTGACAGTGTTTGGATGTTCCACCTCTTGCAAATCAAGAAGGGGGTCACCAGACTTATAGATTAGGTAGGGGGATAGGTACCTCTGAGTTATGTAAAAAAAATATGACGAGTTATAAACAGTAAGATGTGAATATAATAGAAAATTTTACACACTGTCCCCGCGTTCCACTTAGCGTTAAAAACGATCAAAACCTATCCAATTAGCTAAGGCAAAAAAAATCAACTCCAAATATCCGATAGAGATGTTTACAAATTGTTACGTGATAATATGTTTGCAATATGTTATGAAATTGATGTCTCTTATTGTTATAGAAGTTGCCAAAAAACTTGCGAAACGAAGATTTTTCTATAACAACCTTTATAGCTATCGGTTATAAGTTATAACAACCCTGTATTATTAAGTTGTGAAGATTTTAACCAACTTTCAAAAAAACAGTTCCTATGTCGTTATCTATGCTTTTCTTTTTAAAAGATGCCTTCTTCATCGACACAAAAATAACTTTTTTATAAAATGTCATATAATATTATTATCTCAACATAATCCCTGTCGTTTATTGAACTTGTAGTAAAATGAATTGAGGTTTTTAACAAAAACAATAGTAATGGAGTAAACTCATTGATGTGAGTGAGTAATAGAGCTGGTAAATTGTAGTTTACCACATTTTACCGTTGCTCCGTGTATGTGTGTTAGTTTTTGTGTATGTGTCTAACAACGGAGTGAATCACAACACGTGTAACAAAAAGTTTATAAGTGAATCTCTTATTTTAGATAATGTAGAGTTACCTGATGATGAATTTTTCGAAACCAGTCGTGTATATTATAATTCTGTAATAAATCTATTAAAATAAAGTGGAATAAGTGCAAGGAAAGTGTATAATTATTTAATTTAATGTAGAGTTGTCCCTTATACGCTTGATATTCGGTTTTTTTGGGAGATTAAAGTGACAATTTGAGCAAGTCCTGGCAATGAAAATTGACATCGACTGTAGAACTTTCTTTTGTGTACAATGTACGTTGATAAAACTTTCCAATATGATTATTAATTATTATTGATTTTACATTGTGAAATATACGATATTATGTTATGACTTATGACTAAGAATTGGAAGTTTTAAAACCGGACTAGCAAAATTGTGTTTATCTTAGTATGGATAAACACATTACAAGTCCGGTTTTAAAACTACTAATAAGTGTTTCTGTTTGTCCGTTTGTTACCTCTTCACGCCCAAACCGTTGAACCGATTTTGCTAAAACTTGGTATGGAGATACTTTGGAGTCCCGAGAAAGGATACTTTTTATCCCCGAAAAATATACGGTACCCGCACGATAAACAAGTTTTGGCACAACGGGTTGCGGGCGTCATCTCGTTTATTATAAAGTGTAGCCTACAAAGCTATTTGCTGAGCCTAACGTTTTGATAGGACTTGTGTAGCCTACGTCCTTCTTCTTCTAACATATCCTATCTGTGTCTTATTTCTTTTCATATTATTTTATTCATAATTATTATAGTCAAACAAACCTTTGCGATCTGAGTGCCTAGTGTGAGTTTTTTGTTTGACATTCGATCATGAACGCGTTTGGCGTT
>DWTA01000437.1:0-10588 GCA_018236805.1 Plebejus anna | reverse complement strand
TTTTAAAAAACCTATCCAACGACACCCCACACGATGGGGTGGGCGCGAAAAAAAATTCAACCCCGCTTGACGTGTAGGGGAGGTACCATAAAAAATATATTTTTTAAATATCTTATGTACCATTTCGTCGGCATTATTAATATGTATATTCATGCAAAATTACAGCTTTGTAGGTCCTATAGTCTCTGAGCAAAACCATGGACAGACAGACAGACGGACAGATGGACGGACAGAGCGAAACTGTAAGGGTTCCTTGTTGACTACGGAACCCTAAAAATGAAAGTAATTCTGGTATAAATGTATTCCAACTTAAAAAGCAGCTGCAGGTATAAGCAATCTTTGCCATCAGGTGATTTTCTCGTTTACCTCCTGATTAATAAATACTATAACAAGGATTATTTTGTTCTCATCTATGAAATCATGATCTTCTGAATATATAATTTTCTTTGGTCGTTTACCTCCTGATTAATAAAAATACGCACTCGGCGACTGCCGCGATAAAGCTTTTGCAGTTAGCATCTAGTCTACACGCATACTTCGCACGCGCACAAACGTCTGCCGTAGATTGCCGAACTAAAATGACGTTAAACGAGTGTTAGGTTTATTTCTCGTTTGGTTACCGCGCTCAAAAGCTATGCGATAGTTTAAAAAATTCTAACAAGGATTATGTTGTTCGCCGAGTTTCGAGGTTTATACCTCCGATGTGCATTTGATCAGTGCTAAGTAAGACACATCAGCAGTTATTGAATTAGGCTGTTAGTGCTAATTAATAGCATTACGCCAGTGGCTCCTGATACATTCAATTTACCCGAACACAGCCTAAACGCTAATGTACTAAGCCCATTAAGACAGGAAGTATTATCAGCGTAATGGCCACGACTAGTGACATTTTATTATTACTAATTGTTTTGAAATAAAATTAAAATTATGAAGTTTGTAAGATTGTATTGAATATCATGATAAGCATGAATATATTGCATAATAAATTATTAAGTTTTTTAATAGCTGAAATTTTGATTGCTTCAACTTTCAAGTAAATAGGTAGTAGATCAGTGACTTTTATTATTAGAGTAACATTAAGTTAGACTGGTTAATATTTGTGACTGATTTATACATTTTAGGTACAAGCTGTAAATTAATAACATTAATCCATAATAATATTATCATAATTGCGAAAGTGTGTCTGTCTGTCTGTCTGTCTGTCTGGTACCTCTTCATGCTCAAACCTCTGAACCGATTTAGCTGAAATTATTAAAAATAATGTACAATAATTTGAATAGCGTTTTCCAAGAATGAACAAAATATCTCGGTTTCACTTTGAGACACAGCGAAATACGTTCAGGGTTAAATGATTATCTGTGCTGATACGGACGTTTCGCAGCGTAGCAAAATATAGAGGGCCAACATACAAAATATTGAAAATAATTTATTTTTGAAATAAAATCTTTTAAGCTATTTCGCGATAGATACGGTGGTTCCGAGTTTGGATGCCGGCCAAGAAGCGCCCTAACCGACCAGAGTACCGCGACCCGTGGCTACCTTTCCATGCTTCTCGAGACGAACCCCTGACGGAGCACCCGGCGGTCAAGTTTTGATGGTCGTGAATAGATAAACTGCAGCGGAAAAATAATTTATTTCACGAAGAATACAAGTTGAAAAAAGCAATTCCAAATCGATTCAAATCTGTATTATATCAGCAACATCAGTAGAACAAAACACTGCAGAACTTTCATTAAAGTAATTATTGTGATTTTCTGAAATGAAGTAAAAAGTAATTAATGCTAAAAATGAATCTATGATCAGGCACACGTAAAAAGTATTGACAGGTTTAACAGATAATAAGAACTGGTTGAAAATATAAATTATTAAATAAGCGGGTTAACAGTTGTACAAATAATATTATATCCATATCCATACTAGTATTATAAATGCGAAAGTGTGTTTGCCTCTGTACAAATTGTAATATAATTCATGAAGTGATTTCAAACATCGAATAAACACGAAATGAAAATATTCGAAATAAATTTTTAAACGTTACTCTTAACTGTCGTTGAAAGCTTTCCAATTTAAAATATATTTAATAACGGCAAAAATGAATTTCAAATACACAAATAAAACTGTTAAATAAAATTCCCTTTGTACTTATTGTTACAAATATTACATTTTAATATCTAAGTATAAAGGACTCATTGTCGCGCGTGGGCTTTGAAGGTTTTTAATCTAGGCTAGAGTCTAGAATCTGAGAATGCATTAAATATAGACGCTAGATCCCACAATGGCGGCTATAGACACTATTATTTATTTTTGTTGACTTTGGTACAGTAGGGGAAAAAGTTGTTTACAATGCACGGGCCACAGTGCTGCAATCATCCTTGAGATGTGACTTAACGCATAAGAGGTGGTCTTATGCTTTTAATTTTTATCATAATTATACATAACATACTACTAATACATTCGATTGCAATGAAGTCTTCAGATCCTTAGCCAAGTAAAGTTTATTTTAGTATCAAAGTCCGATATCAAAATGGCATTTATGAAGACCTATCAATGGGGACTTGACAAACATAATATTAATTTTGGGTGTCGTAAAATGTCACATGCTCGTAAATCAAAGTCATCAAAGTTTTCATCCTAGTTAGGTCAATGACTGCTAGTGGCGCGTCTTCCTACTTGGCCTGTAGTTGTCAATATTATTTTAATTTTAATACTTATTAACTTTTTATTTGGTATATTTTAATTTTTTTAATTGACCTTAAAATTAAATTCATCATATTATCACAGTGTGATATTATCTAGATAGACAGATAGATCTAGTTCAATATGTAAAAGTTAATTTTGTGTGTTTTATTTTAAAAGGTCTATGTTATCTAATAACAATTCTAAAAGTTTTCTGTTTACAAACGAAAAGCTTGTTAAGCAAATAGCCGCCAAAAATCATGCCAATTCGAACACATTGTGGTCTGAAATAGAACACAATAACACAAAGCAAAACACAAAAATAACAGCTCCATAAATGACATAAATATACTGTCGCAAGGCCTTATGAGGTTGTCGATAAATATTTATTAGATGTATTTTATTGAAGTAAACCTATATCATGTGCGGACACAGAAAACAACTTGTTATAAGGAAGATAATATAATACAGGCTGTAACAAAACTAAGTGATAATACTTTAGGGTGTGTATGTGTTCCTTGTAGAGATTTCACTGTGAAAGTAGCAGCACTGAAAAACAATTTTTTTAAAAGATTTGTATGGACAAGCGCTGAAGCGCCTCAGTGTCACGAGTTTTCCCGTAAAAAAGTGAAAAATAAAATGCGTTTCAGCGCTACTACTTTTATAGTGAACTCTATACACGGAACTCATACACACCCTAAAGTATTGTTACACTCTATATTATCAGTCTGTATGTACAGATTGTCACGGTATATTCAAGCTGAAATTAAGAAAATTTGAATAGTCAAATTTTATGCATAGGTGTATCGGATCTAGCAATTTAACTACCTTTCATTCCAATTGAACTTTCACACACCTTCGTTTTGCTTTAAAGCAATTTCGGTATGATAAAAACCAAAACGGTATTTTCATAATTTATCAAATTAATATTTTTTGATTAGTCAAAACTGCGAAACTCTGAAAAGTAGGACGTTGCTTCGATTTTGAGAGAGTTATTTTGCTGTTTTATAGAATCCGCACTGGATCGAAGTGCTATCAATGGTGGACTCAAATCTCAAATAATGAAAATTGAATTAGAATATACAAAATTAAATATAACTTGATAACCTTGTGAATTTCTGATTAGCAAACTTTCACATCGTACAAACCTGGAAGAATAATTTCAATATTTCGGGACGAAAATTTGCTGAATCAGTTTAGTCGCTTAGTGAGAATAACAAATATAAAATTCATTTTTATTTATACAAATTAGAATCCATTTTCGTTCAATCAAACTGTTCATAGCAAAAAAATAAATCTGTTCCGACCAGAGACTCAAGACAGATTTAATATAAACAATTAACTCTAAACTTAATCCTAAGCGTCTTGGAGTGTTTTTGTCAATACAAGACAAATGGTTCTGAAGTTATTGACCTAAATAGTTTGAGTCGGGCTTAAACAATCTGTCCGCTGTCCCTTGTTTTGGCCGCGGTTTTATCAACTAAGTCTCGACCGTGATAAATTTTATCCTAAGCAATGTTGATAATCTCTATTGTGTTAGGGCTTACCCTACCTTTGAGGGTAATAGACACATTATTGTAAATTTGTACTATCAGGGAAATCTATTCGACGACAGTTGACCTACGTAATTCAGTCGGGTTGCATCTACTCCAACCACCATAATAGTAACAAGATACGCGCTAAACACGTAACCCTCCCGGCAGTCGGGTAAAAAGTAGTGACACTTCAATATAGAATATCTTTTTGATTTTCTAAAGATGGGATTGACCTGGTGGTGGGATGGACCTTGGTGGCTTTGTTGACTTCACGAAAATATTAAAAAATAAATTTTAGTTTTCATTTCCAGTGTGTAGTATACTCACTAACTGTAACTCTGTTACTAAAATACTCTGATGTAATGATAACATAAAATTACTTATAAATTGGTTGGACTAACGGCAAACGAGCAAACGGGTCACCTGATAGAAAGCCATTACCGTCGCCCATGGACACTTGCAACATCAGAAGAGCTGCAGGTGCGTTGCCGGCCTAGTTAGGCTAGATTGAAATGTGTATGAAATGTCTTTACGTAATCAAAAAATTTTTGGGTTTTAATCTTGTCTGCCTGTGACTCGCACCACCGCTAGGGAGAGTCAGCCGTTGATTGCGTTTGTACTAGAATTTTAAGGCGCGTGTTTTACATTACAGCGGAGAATTCATTAGGGACCCCCGAGCACAGAACACAGGCACAGATGTCGCTAGCGTCAATTTCCTCTACAGTCGGGGCAATAAACATTATTATTATCTACCTACCTATGTGACAAGTAAACATTATGTGATGATGAAATATTTGAAGCCAATGTTTCCTAAAAATATATGATGTTCAACACAAAATAATTTAAAAATTGCAATGGTATAATAAAATCTTTGATAATGCATTTAATACATCATTCGTTTTTAAAATTACATGTATAGCTGTACTCGTATACCAATCATTTAAGGAAGCCAACTAAACGAGTACCAATAAATATATAGCCAATTTTAAGTTAAAGCGAGAGACTGTTGTCTCTCGCTATAAATTAAAGTATGAATTTTTAATACTGGGTTTTATTTGTGTCTACTGTCTAGTATGAATTTAACAAAATTCATACTAGACAGTAGACACAAATAAAACCCAGTATTAAAAATTCATACTTTAATTTATAGCGAGAGACAACAGTCTCTCGCTTTAACTTAAAATTGGCTATATATTTATTGGTACTCGTTTAGTTGGCTTCCTTAAATGATTGGTATACGAGTACAGCTATACATGTAATTTTAAAAACGAATGATGTATTAAATGCATTATCAAAGATTTTATTATACCATTGCAATTTTTAAATTATTTTGTGTTGAACATCATATATTTTTAGGAAACATTGGCTTCAAATATTTCATCATCACATAATGTTTACTTGTCACATAGGTAGGTAGATAATAATAATGTTTATTGCCCCGACTGTAGAGGAAATTGACGCTAGCGACATCTGTGCCTGTGTTCTGTGCTCGGGGGTCCCTAATGAATTCTCCGCTGTAATGTAAAACACGCGCCTTAAAATTCTAGTACAAACGCAATCAACGGCTGACTCTCCCTAGCGGTGGTGCGAGTCACAGGCAGACAAGATTAAAACCCAAAAATTTTTTGATTACGTAAAGACATTTCATACACATTTCAATCTAGCCTAACTAGGCCGGCAACGCACCTGCAGCTCTTCTGATGTTGCAAGTGTCCATGGGCGACGGTAATGGCTTTCTATCAGGTGACCCGTTTGCTCGTTTGCCGTTAGTCCAACCAATTTATAAGTAATTTTATGTTATCATTACATCAGAGTATTTTAGTAACAGAGTTACAGTTAGTGAGTATACTACACACTGGAAATGAAAACTAAAATTTATTTTTTAATATTTTCGTGAAGTCAACAAAGCCACCAAGGTCCATCCCACCACCAGGTCAATCCCATCTTTAGAAAATCAAAAAGATATTCTATATTGAAGTGTCACTACTTTTTACCCGACTGCCGGGAGGGTTACGTGTTTAGCGCGTATCTTGTTACTATTATGGTGGTTGGAGTAGATGCAACCCGACTGAATTACGTAGGTCAACTGTCGTCGAATAGATTTCCCTGATAGTACAAATTTACAATAATGTGTCTATTACCCTCAAAGGTAGGGTAAGCCCTAACACAATAGAGATTATCAACATTGCTTAGGATAAAATTTATCACGGTCGAGACTTAGTTGATAAAACCGCGGCCAAAACAAGGGACAGCGGACAGATTGTTTAAGCCCGACTCAAACTATTTAGGTCAATAACTTCAGAACCATTTGTCTTGTATTGACAAAAACACTCCAAGACGCTTAGGATTAAGTTTAGAGTTAATTGTTTATATTAAATCTGTCTTGAGTCTCTGGTCGGAACAGATTTATTTTTTTGCTATGAACAGTTTGATTGAACGAAAATGGATTCTAATTTGTATAAATAAAAATGAATTTTATATTTGTTATTCTCACTAAGCGACTAAACTGATTCAGCAAATTTTCGTCCCGAAATATTGAAATTATTCTTCCAGGTTTGTACGATGTGAAAGTTTGCTAATCAGAAATTCACAAGGTTATCAAGTTATATTTAATTTTGTATATTCTAATTCAATTTTCATTATTTGAGATTTGAGTCCACCATTGATAGCACTTCGATCCAGTGCGGATTCTATAAAACAGCAAAATAACTCTCTCAAAATCGAAGCAACGTCCTACTTTTCAGAGTTTCGCAGTTTTGACTAATCAAAAAATATTAATTTGATAAATTATGAAAATACCGTTTTGGTTTTTATCATACCGAAATTGCTTTAAAGCAAAACGAAGGTGTGTGAAAGTTCAATTGGAATGAAAGGTAGTTAAATTGCTAGATCCGATACACCTATGCATAAAATTTGACTATTCAAATTTTCTTAATTTCAGCTTGAATATACCGTGACAATCTGTACATACAGACTGATAATATAGAGTGTAACAATACTTTAGGGTGTGTATGAGTTCCGTGTATAGAGTTCACTATAAAAGTAGTAGCGCTGAAACGCATTTTATTTTTCACTTTTTTACGGGAAAACTCGTGACACTGAGGCGCTTCAGCGCTTGTCCATACAAATCTTTTAAAAAAATTGTTTTTCAGTGCTGCTACTTTCACAGTGAAATCTCTACAAGGAACACATACACACCCTAAAGTATTATCACTTAGTTTTGTTACAGCCTGTATTATATTATCTTCCTTATAACAAGTTGTTTTCTGTGTCCGCACATGATATAGGTTTACTTCAATAAAATACATCTAATAAATATTTATCGACAACCTCATAAGGCCTTGCGACAGTATATTTATGTCATTTATGGAGCTGTTATTTTTGTGTTTTGCTTTGTGTTATTGTGTTCTATTTCAGACCACAATGTGTTCGAATTGGCATGATTTTTGGCGGCTATTTGCTTAACAAGCTTTTCGTTTGTAAACAGAAAACTTTTAGAATTGTTATTAGATAACATAGACCTTTTAAAATAAAACACACAAAATTAACTTTTACATATTGAACTAGATCTATCTGTCTATCTAGATAATATCACACTGTGATAATATGATGAATTTAATTTTAAGGTCAATTAAAAAAATTAAAATATACCAAATAAAAAGTTAATAAGTATTAAAATTAAAATAATATTGACAACTACAGGCCAAGTAGGAAGACGCGCCACTAGCAGTCATTGACCTAACTAGGATGAAAACTTTGATGACTTTGATTTACGAGCATGTGACATTTTACGACACCCAAAATTAATATTATGTTTGTCAAGTCCCCATTGATAGGTCTTCATAAATGCCATTTTGATATCGGACTTTGATACTAAAATAAACTTTACTTGGCTAAGGATCTGAAGACTTCATTGCAATCGAATGTATTAGTAGTATGTTATGTATAATTATGATAAAAATTAAAAGCATAAGACCACCTCTTATGCGTTAAGTCACATCTCAAGGATGATTGCAGCACTGTGGCCCGTGCATTGTAAACAACTTTTTCCCCTACTGTACCAAAGTCAACAAAAATAAATAATAGTGTCTATAGCCGCCATTGTGGGATCTAGCGTCTATATTTAATGCATTCTCAGATTCTAGACTCTAGCCTAGATTAAAAACCTTCAAAGCCCACGCGCGACAATGAGTCCTTTATACTTAGATATTAAAATGTAATATTTGTAACAATAAGTACAAAGGGAATTTTATTTAACAGTTTTATTTGTGTATTTGAAATTCATTTTTGCCGTTATTAAATATATTTTAAATTGGAAAGCTTTCAACGACAGTTAAGAGTAACGTTTAAAAATTTATTTCGAATATTTTCATTTCGTGTTTATTCGATGTTTGAAATCACTTCATGAATTATATTACAATTTGTACAGAGGCAAACACACTTTCGCATTTATAATACTAGTATGGATATGGATATAATATTATTTGTACAACTGTTAACCCGCTTATTTAATAATTTATATTTTCAACCAGTTCTTATTATCTGTTAAACCTGTCAATACTTTTTACGTGTGCCTGATCATAGATTCATTTTTAGCATTAATTACTTTTTACTTCATTTCAGAAAATCACAATAATTACTTTAATGAAAGTTCTGCAGTGTTTTGTTCTACTGATGTTGCTGATATAATACAGATTTGAATCGATTTGGAATTGCTTTTTTCAACTTGTATTCTTCGTGAAATAAATTATTTTTCCGCTGCAGTTTATCTATTCACGACCATCAAAACTTGACCGCCGGGTGCTCCGTCAGGGGTTCGTCTCGAGAAGCATGGAAAGGTAGCCACGGGTCGCGGTACTCTGGTCGGTTAGGGCGCTTCTTGGCCGGCATCCAAACTCGGAACCACCGTATCTATCGCGAAATAGCTTAAAAGATTTTATTTCAAAAATAAATTATTTTCAATATTTTGTATGTTGGCCCTCTATATTTTGCTACGCTGCGAAACGTCCGTATCAGCACAGATAATCATTTAACCCTGAACGTATTTCGCTGTGTCTCAAAGTGAAACCGAGATATTTTGTTCATTCTTGGAAAACGCTATTCAAATTATTGTACATTATTTTTAATAATTTCAGCTAAATCGGTTCAGAGGTTTGAGCATGAAGAGGTACCAGACAGACAGACAGACAGACAGACACACTTTCGCAATTATGATAATATTATTATGGATTAATGTTATTAATTTACAGCTTGTACCTAAAATGTATAAATCAGTCACAAATATTAACCAGTCTAACTTAATGTTACTCTAATAATAAAAGTCACTGATCTACTACCTATTTACTTGAAAGTTGAAGCAATCAAAATTTCAGCTATTAAAAAACTTAATAATTTATTATGCAATATATTCATGCTTATCATGATATTCAATACAATCTTACAAACTTCATAATTTTAATTTTATTTCAAAACAATTAGTAATAATAAAATGTCACTAGTCGTGGCCATTACGCTGATAATACTTCCTGTCTTAATGGGCTTAGTACATTAGCGTTTAGGCTGTGTTCGGGTAAATTGAATGTATCAGGAGCCACTGGCGTAATGCTATTAATTAGCACTAACAGCCTAATTCAATAACTGCTGATGTGTCTTACTTAGCACTGATCAAATGCACATCGGAGGTATAAACCTCGAAACTCGGCGAACAACATAATCCTTGTTAGAATTTTTTAAACTATCGCATAGCTTTTGAGCGCGGTAACCAAACGAGAAATAAACCTAACACTCGTTTAACGTCATTTTAGTTCGGCAATCTACGGCAGACGTTTGTGCGCGTGCGAAGTATGCGTGTAGACTAGATGCTAACTGCAAAAGCTTTATCGCGGCAGTCGCCGAGTGCGTATTTTTATTAATCAGGAGGTAAACGACCAAAGAAAATTATATATTCAGAAGATCATGATTTCATAGATGAGAACAAAATAATCCTTGTTATAGTATTTATTAATCAGGAGGTAAACGAGAAAATCACCTGATGGCAAAGATTGCTTATACCTGCAGCTGCTTTTTAAGTTGGAATACATTTATACCAGAATTACTTTCATTTTTAGGGTTCCGTAGTCAACAAGGAACCCTTACAGTTTCGCTCTGTCCGTCCATCTGTCCGTCTGTCTGTCTGTCCATGGTTTTGCTCAGAGACTATAGGACCTACAAAGCTGTAATTTTGCATGAATATACATATTAATAATGCCGACGAAATGGTACATAAGATATTTAAAAAATATATTTTTTATGGTACCTCCCCTACACGTCAAGCGGGGTTGAATTTTTTTTCGCGCCCACCCCATCGTGTGGGGTGTCGTTGGATAGGTTTTTTAAAA
>DWTA01000436.1:0-10599 GCA_018236805.1 Plebejus anna | reverse complement strand
CCGCCGCCCCGCGCTGCCCCGCACCACCCCGCACCCGTGCCGCGCCCGGCCGTGTGCAGAGATAGGTGACCCACATGCAACCATCTTGCTCGCAGATGATATATTTTATTGCCCTCGAAACTGCCGACCTGAACCGAATATTCCACGGCATCCGACGGGTTTTACAGCCGCGACGACCCACTACTCACTACTCGTAGCTCCAACCAGACGTCCCGAGTTTAACGGACTGTAATTTACGACTCTCGCTGTTATTGCTCCGCTGTCTTCAATGCTGATAGTTCCTGCTAATAGCCTAATATTAATAATAATAATTAAATGCTCTCGAATGCTGACATCAATAGGATCTGACGAGCGTCTGATAGCATTTGTCGTAGATAAGTTTCTTTGTTGTCGAGTAAGTTAAGAAAACAGGAAACATTTTTAACCCTCGTGAGTCGTGTTATCGTGCTGGGAGGTCCCAACTCCCACCTGGAGACGTCTTCGGCATCCGTAGTTGATGTAATTATTTCGGTCCCTGTTCTAGGAACTAGCTGAGCGCTGTGTATGTACAGAACTGAAGTCACAACGGCAGGAGCCGCCTGACCTCCGCGACCACTTCACACGCTGTCGCTAACTCATCGAGTAAATAACGTTCTTTCGGACGGGCCTCGGAAATTGCATTGAGCTAAATCTAAACTCTCCGTTATTTTGTGCTTATCATCTTCATATAAATTTATCAGTTACTAGTATATCCGTGCGATCTTATTATTATTTACACCTAAATTCTTAAACCCCCTTCTTTTTGTACACTAAGCCTTGTCGAAGTTGAACACCGGCTTTTAATTTCTATATTTCTACATCATCATAGCCTCACTTTAATAGCACATCCTCGACCTTCAGCTGTTAGACCTCGAGTTCCCCTCACAAAGGCTGAGTTAATCGATGTCTCCCCCGCCCGCACCGCTGCCCGCACCCACCTGTCACATGTCAGCACCGTTAGGTTAGATGCTCGCCGTTTGCTGAGAAATGTGTTACAAGGAGACGATTCATTCCAAAACTCGGTGTACCTACTCAGTCGCTCTCGCTAGAGCAAAGTTGTGCCAAAGTTGCGCCATACATCGAAACGTTTACTTCTTTTGGAGAAGATTACGATCGACCTTTCTTAGTTACACACATGAGATGCCGCTTTTATGTTATAAATAAATCGATTAAGTCGTTACAAAGTTGCATGCCAGAGGATCAGCAACGGAGGACACGGTCGATTTGGCTTTCGAGTGTTGTTTTTGTGAGGTCTCATACATACACATGAGACGGAATAAGTTATATACAATTAACCGGTCAGCCGCCTCGGTTATGACTTCATTGGCGTGACTGGCCATTCATGGATTACGCTGAACCGGCGTAAAAACGCGGTAAATCCTTGGCGATTTCTAACTGTCAATTCCATTTCCATTTGGACTTTGGAGCTCTAGATAGAGTTAACATTCGTGGATTACGCTGAACCGGCGCAAAAACGCGGTAAATCTTTAACAATTTTATTTCCATTCGCAGCTCTAGATAGAGTTAAAGCCTACTTGACGAAACCGTGGTCATCTCGGAGATCCATCGTGAACTGACATAACTCGATCAAATTACGTAGGTCAGTGTAATCTGTTTAACAATCAATTTTGATCTCTGATGATTAATTATACCTATTGACATAAGCAGCGTAGAGCGCTAGGTGGGAGTTGGGACACAATATGAGTTGTGCGTCTATTATTATTTACCAAACGTTGTTGATCAGCGATTAATGTTTACACAGCATTCAGCAAACAATACGGTCCAAGAATTCCAGTAATTCATGACGACCATTATTAAGTATTTAGTAGGTTAATACGTCGACCGTCGATGTTGGGTGAATATGATCGGAGAATATTAGAATATAAATTAACATATCCGTTATGTTTGCGGTTTAATATTTATTATGCAAATCGTTAATGCTAATAATAATTGTGATCGGTCGGCCCGATCGTGTAGAACCTTATTACTTATTATTATACTATAAAGGAATGGATGTAGAGAAACCTAAGCAAGGTTACAAACAATTACTGCGCGGGACTCCAAGTTATTTAACCCTGAAGCGCTAAAATTGTCGCGCGCCGTAACACTACACTCGCGCTAGTGACTAAGTCGCGCTATTACTGGCGCACCTCGCTCCTGAGTCCTGCTGCTCCTGTTGTGTTCGTAGAACTCCTCGACTGTCGTTAGTTACTGGACTAACACTGGGACAGGGAGCGAGTAGCGACTAATTTACGAGTTACGACTACTGTCTGCTCCACATATTCGATCAACTTGTAATTCAGCATAGCGCGAGCGATCATACGTCGAGAAGGTAGCATAGTAACGAGATAAGGTGCTCATTACGTAAACACATTATGTGAAATATGGTTATTTCGGTGACGGATACAGGAAACTACTATCAAATAACCGCCGCGCCGACTCGGACGCAATTAAATATTAGCAACTAGTCATTATTTGAGATGTAATTATTTGTGGAAGCTATAATTTTGTGCACAAAATATTCAATAACATACTAATGTAATAGTAATATTAGCCGCGGAGTTTGGACTATTACTATAATAATATTATTGTACTGTATAATATTATATTACTAGGACCGTGCCGGGGTAGTTACTCTGGTGTCGAAGTACTCAAACCAAGCTAAATGAAAGAGCTAAGTACTGAGGATATTTAGTCTTTACTATAGTAAGGAGTAACTTAAGTCTTCGATCGTTTAGGGCAGGCCCTCAGGTCAGGTCACAGTGCAACCTCAGGAGGTTGCACTGTACACAGGCGCAGCTTCGACAGCTCACAAGTCACAGCTCCATCCAGGGCGCGGGTATAACGAGGTGTCGCCCGCAGTCCGCACCTCCTCGTGTTCCGCGCTCTGCGACCTCCCGGGTGCATCGAAGTATCCGAGCTCCTAATCTTTGATTATTAAATAATCAAACCTCCTAATGATTAGTATCGAACTCGTTTCGTCCGTATCGTTCATGCAGAGCACATTGTCACTGGATGTATAATGTGACGCGGACTGCTGGAGAAATGCGAAACAATATAAATGTCAAATTGCAACACGGGGATTACATTAAGCTGCGATTCCGGGAAGCCGGCATCGGTGCATCGAGCTCTATCAGCCAGCGGAGCCGGACCCCGGGCGCCGCGGTCTGGGCGCCGGCGCGGGGCTCCCGGCGCGCTGGTTGGCCGGCCGACGGAAATAGCAGCGGCTGTCGTGGGCTGACACCGCGCGCTGACTGTGATGCCCCACGATAACTCCGCCGCGTGTACTCCAGCAGCCCGAGTCGCACGATGCGCCCCGCACAGAGTAGCGGACGTCGCTCATAAACGCTCAACATGTATTAATTCGTAATTCGTA
The DNA here is from genome assembly GCA_018236805.1 of Plebejus anna. Lineage (NCBI taxonomy): Eukaryota > Metazoa > Arthropoda > Insecta > Lepidoptera > Lycaenidae > Plebejus > Plebejus anna. The sequence continues at coordinate 7,205 of DWTA01000436.1, read as the reverse complement.
TTATGCTCGAGTACGCTCTTTTCACTTTCACTTGCGAGTTCGCGTTCGTCGCGTATAGCTATGGGCCCGCGGTCGACCACCTCGACTCATTCGCCCCCGAACTCCCACTTCCCAGGGCCCGAGCGGTGCCCCCGTGCTAGGCCTCGCCTATGAGCGCGTCGACGAGATCGGACGGTCGGTCGTCGAGCGTGTCGTGTAATTATTGTGGAATGGAATTATGACGCCGGCCGACGCCGCCGTCGCCCAGTGACCGCGTGGATCGGACCATGTGGCGGAGGTAGCCCCGGGACTTGCCGCGACAGTGACAGTGACAGTGCCGGCGGGCGATGGCCCCTTGATGCGGCTGTGGAGGATGGGTGCGCACGGCTCCAAGGAGAAGCTGCACCGCACGGGGGCGGAGCGCCCGGCCCCGCCGCCGGCGCCGGACAAGGTCGACAAGAAGTACAAGCTAGCTGTCAACCGCGAGCGCTTCGGCTCCTTCGGCGCCAGAGGTGAGTCGCCGCTCGTCGCCGCGCGAGCCCCCGGGCTGCCGGCCTCGCGAGCCCCCGGGCTGCCGGCCTCGCGGGCCCCCGGGCTGCCGGCCTTCATCTACATAAGATTTATCTCACAAGAGGAAACCTCACGTGTCTTACTCTGCTTAATCTGATTAGTAATTACTAATTAGCATTAAACCTATGCATTTAATACGTACCAGCTATAACGTAGTATAGGGGTTGATTTGTTTAATATGATTATTGTGGTCGTCGTAGTTATGATGTAGGTACATACTAGGTACAAGCGGAAGGTTGACCGGGGAGGAGGCCTGCGGGCTGCGGGGGAATCCTTACGAGCCCGCCGCGCGCCGCCCGCAGTAGGTACTCGTGGCCAATTATAAATAACCGGCGTATTATATTGTGACTTCAGACTTGTGTCATGTATAGTATGCACATCAGAAGGTCATGTGACATGTCATGTGTTACTTGTAAAATGCGTCTAAGCCAATAAGCTCATGCTATACATAATAATTTATCATTACAAATGTAAGTAATCTTACGTGTGGTTTACCCTTTTGACTACATATCTGTGAATAAATGATCTTGATTCTTGATGGTAGAGTCGTTACTCAGCCCACTATTGTAATAACAAGTAATAATTTTCTTTCTTTATTTATATAGCCCAGACAAATTTGACACAAAAAAGTAGTACTTAAATCATAACTGTGTCATAAACTCAGGTCATAACCTTGGCAAAATGCGCATAGAGCTGAAAATTCGTAGAGACATTAGTAACACCAATACAAAGAAAGTCCCCTTCGATCCCCTATGGGTGAAAAAAAAAGGTTTCCCGTTTTTCTCGAAAACGGTAGAAAGATCAGTCAAAGTAACTTCGACAAAGTTGTAGAATGTAGATCATAATATACAGGGTGTATGCTACGTTTACAGTAAGAGTTAAGAGTTAAGACTAACCATTCGTGAAAAATTGATGGAGAAGGTAAAAACTAGCGCCTATTCTGTTGTCTGCTCTATATCTGTGCCAAATAACGTAGTTCCAGGAATTCGTGAAAATATAAGGACATTAAAATTATTTTCCCCGTTTTTCCACATTTTCGTCTATTTCTTCGTTTCTACTTATAATATTTTAGTTCGAAAATGGATTATGATAGAATCATAGACTTAGGAGAGCTATCAGGGTACATGACATATCCATAATATCACAACTGACATGGCCGTAGCCTGCGAGCTCGTGTGGTGTGGGCCGTGTGGGTATCGTGTTGACGACGCGCGCCGCTCTCGATACCACGACACAGCGTGTATTGTGCAAGTCCTTCCCACGACAATGGCGCGGCCGTGCGATAACAACTCCGGGCACACTCTTCACTTGCGCCATACAAACACAATGCTCGTAACGTACCTACTGTCTATCTTGCGAGACAACTATACCTTACTGAATAGACAGGGAGACTCGTTCTCCAATGTCCAGTGCTACTCCTATAGAGTTATACAAATCGATCAATATTATTCTAACCGCGTGGTTTCGTCCCCAGGAAATGGCAAAAAGCGGGACAGTGGTCCGGGCGCGACTCCCCCCGCCCGCGCGCCGCCCGCCACACCCGCAGCCCCCGTCGCGCCGCACCAGCCTCACGGTGAGTCAGCACGCCACCAGCCCTCAGCCCTCAGCCCTCACGGCGGCCGTGTAGAACTGCCGTCACCGCGACGACACCCTGTACGATTGCAGGGGTTAGTCAGAGACAAGGGGCACTATATTATCTTGATTTTGCGAGTAGGTACACTACACTCTACAATCTACATAAGAAAACATAGATGACTAAACACTGGTGAAAGGACACTTGGAAGTTGTAACCTGCGTAGCAAGACTTGTGAAGATTAGAAATGGATCATTATAATATTATCTTGGATATTAATCTATCTTAGTATTATGTTTTGATTTATCAATACCTAATTATTAGTTGATACTAATTAATAGCATTTGATAGAGTATTAGATTTTATACCCTGGTCCCTGGCACGTAACCCGGCTTTCTAGATTTTATCTTTTCTTCACACGCGTTCGTGGTATCATTCAATGGAGCATTAACTGTGAAACCGCCCAGTTCATTAGAAAGGTTGCAAATAGTGTGTGGACCAGACACAGGAACAAATATAATAATCTCCATTTTCCCCTGCTTTGGTAATCCTAGTGGTCGACACGATTCTCGACTAGCCAGAGATGAGGCTCAAGACTTTATCCGATGCATGGATCATCTTACTCGTTAAACAATCGTGTGATCCACTTGCATTGTCTACCGTCCCGTTATAAGTAGCATGTCTCTGACTGGCCCAGCCCGAAAACAACAATATTATGTTTTCTGTTCGCATCGTTAGGTCGAGCATCTTCCGGTCCCAGCTCTAAAGTCTAATTAAACCATCGAACCGTGGAGGGGATATTTACGTTGACAATATTCGAATAATAAGTTACTACTGAATACATTGCAATTTGCGCTGTCATAGTGGTCGGCGCGCGAGTCGCGGCGGTTTCGCAACAATACTTACAGCTCGCTAGGACAATGGCGGAAAGGTCCCGCTGGCAATGACCTGACCGGCTCGACCTGCTAGGGCATATTGTGGCACTTGAATACCTACCTACCTACTTTAATTATTATACAGTTAAAGTTATAACATTGACAAATAATTTTCTAACCCCTCCAGCTCATACCGCCCAAGTCCCGGTACATCATTATTCACCACGCAAAAATACTTTATAGTCACCAGAATAGACCCTGGATACTTGTTGTTTAAGCTGCATGCGATAGTTTTTGAAACAGGAAACATTGAGCACTGTGGAGTGCACGTGATCTGTGAAGTAGCTATTACGTGACTCGAGTGCCGCTGCACACACTTGCATGATGCAATGGTGGCCGGTGGGCGGTGACGCTCGGCATTAGCGCAGCTGCTTTTAACTGAAGCTTTGAAATAGATTAGGTTTGAAACATGTTGTGCTCTGCCAAGCTAGTCCGGCTAATAGTGAGTGTTGTTTTTCCAGCTAAGAAGAACGGTGTGGTGCAGAAGCTGACGTCGTCGCCGGTGGCGGTGCGCGCGCGCACGTCGCTAGCGCCGCCGCCGTCGCCGCGCAAGCCCGGCCCGCCCGCGCCGACCCGGGTCACGCCGCAGCGACCCAACTCACTCGCAACTGCCAAAGGTAAGCCCGAAGTAATTTGTGCTATATTATATTATACTAAAACGTAGTGTTATCATATTTTACTAATTGTGACCGAGTTACGGCTTCCGATTGGCGACTCCGAAAGCTTGAAGTTGTAAGACGAGCCACTGACAGATTTCAAGACCGGTGCTGCCATCTATGCGACTCGGAGTGAAGTTACTAACTACTTAACGTAACGTGTGTGCACACGTTCGTCAGCTTCGCATACGTGATCGTTTTAGTTCCGCTACGCGTCGCTAGGTGGCGCGCACACAGAATATCGCGTGTCACTCTTTCGTATAGAATTGTAAATAGGTAATTTGTTATTCAAAACGAGAGAATTAGAAAACGGAGTAATCTCGAGCAGACTTTATTTATAATAGCCGTATTACGTGCTATCTTTATATCACTACTTACGCAAGAGCGCATTAAACGTTATAAATTATAATATATTCTACAATATTGATCATGCTACCACGCTACTCTGTAGTATGTGTGGTATAATGTCTTCTTGTCGCTGACGATGACGAGCTCGCACTCACATATTATAATTTGATAATATACAGGACGTTATACTGACAACAGCTATACGCTAAAGTCCAGGGTCCAGGGAGGGTGATGGTTAGCAATTAGCATACAGAATTATAGCGTACGGGTGGTCCGCGTGAGCTGCTATAGTAGGTACTGAGGAGTGAGATGCTCCTTATGCATTGGAGTTGGTTTGTAGTCGACGTATTACCATCGCAGAACCTCAGTCCAGGTGTAGTGTCATGTGGTTGTGACTTGTGACAGGCGGCAGGTTGCGTCACCGGCGGGCGGCGGGCGGCGGGCATCAGGCCGCTTCCACTTCACATGTCGCACTTTACGTAACACTGGAAGTTTCCGCCCGAAACTAGTTCTCCATTTCTCAAAATAACTATCAACTTTTCACGATTGCAATAAATCGGTTCCGTAATATCGAGCTTGTTTCGAAACGTCGAGCTTCCCATCGCGGTGCGAGCGGGACGACTCCGGCCGGGGGACCGACGAGAGTCGAGGTTAGACCGTTTCTTAAGAGTTAAGAGTGGCCAATAAATTTTTCATATTTACTCTAATTATAATGTCAAACGCCTGCGTGACCTACTCGCGTGGATACTCGCACCGCGTCGGGGTTTGCGGCGCCCCCGGCCGGTGGTGGTCCCCGGGCCGGTGAAGGTCGCAGCAGTCCCACCCCGGGCGCGGGGCGGCGGCGTGAGTGACGGGCGGTCGGGGAAAGTCGTCACTCCGCACGGCACCGCTGTCGCGCGCCCACCACTCGCAATTCGGCGGCCCGCGACCGTCCCCGCCGCGGCGATGGGACCCCTCCACAAGTTCGCGACGTTCTTCCACGACAAGGGCGCGCGCCGCCCTCCCCTCGCCCGCCACAAGCCCTACGCCAGCGAGCTCGACATCGCCGACGCCGGCCGCCGGCACGCCACTTCCTGCGCGCACAAAGGTAACGAGCGAAATACACTCGTCCGAGTCGGTTTGTTCGGAGCTGTATTCAATTAAATGGAGATTATTGAACGGCATCATCAGTGTCGGTAAAGGCCGGCGCTGTTAAAGCACATGTTTGAGCGTTGTGCTTTAGTCATTTTGCGGGGAACGTTGAATCGCGAACGCCGCTCTCCGCTGCCGCGCACCCTGTAGAGTGGCTGTTGCTGCAACGAATGTAGTGTGTGTAAATTCTGTAAATAATGCAACATTGTGTAAACTGCTAACTAGGCACCTATACTTATTTACAGTCTGTAACTTCTACTTGTACTTTCTGTCGAGTATATTGAATACGTAAACAAAGACGCGATACAATATGTTAATAGTTAAATAGCTAACAACAGTATTATTATCGGTGAGGTGATCTTATTGAACTCCACCTAATCGTAACGCTATCGAATACGAAATGTTTTTTTTTTCAAAAAAATGTATAGTAGGGGTCGAAAACTCATTGACGCCGCGCGTCGGTTTGTCACCCGTGCGAGTTCGTTATCGTTCTGTACGTAGCCATCTGAATTCTGAGTACGTCATGTCGTCCAAATTCTGAGTACATCAGTCATGTATTGACTAGATTATATGATTATATATTATGCAGATAGTGTCGAGTACAATATACATTGTGTGTGTACGAACTACGATGTGTACAAAAATACGTAGGATGAAAGATTCTTAAAAACAACATCGCCTTTTGTTAAACACACTATGTATTTAAACAACGCCTTCTACTCAGTTTGATATAATATTGCGTATTACATATTATGTTATGCAAATGTAAGCAGAATGTTGCGAGTGCTAATTCCTCCAATTCGCACGTCCGGCGTCCGGCGTATACGGTATACGTACGCGTACCATGTACTATGTAGCTGTCACTCGTCAGTCCTCGCACAATGTTATCTCTCATCAGGGGCACGAGACACCTCCCCCCGGCCCGCCGCGCCGCGCGGTATTCCCAGCCGGCCCCGATACCGATCTGTAGATAACGCTCATTAGCGGCCGCAGCGTTTCACATCTACGACGACGATGCGCATCCGTTTCCGGGGCCGTGATCGATGACTGCGATATCTCGCTAGATGGACGCGCTGGGCTAGTGACTCCGGGCCATTACGCCAGACTCCGCGGAGGTTGCCGAAGTGTAGCGAGCGACAGGAGCTCTAGAGTCTCAAGTCTCGACGAGGTCCGCAGTAGAAATGGAAAGGTATCGGACCGAGTTTGCTCCACGTACGTGATGAGTGAAGACAGCGCGGGGTTCGTCGCTCGTGACGATATCAATTAGGCGGCGGGCGCGCCGGGGCCCGCGGCCTGGCCGGCTAGACATGATGCTGACTGTTCGGTGTTCCACATTAGCGCTAACGAGCTGTACTCTTGATTGTTTACATAACGCGTGTGTGTCTGTGTGCGTTACGTAAGTGATTGGAGTGCAATGCGCCAGGCGATTTGGAAACGGCCTGTATCGGAGTCGGCCGCTGTGGGCGGAGGTTTCTTTATTTTAGATGAAAGTGCTGCGAGGTGCGCGTGGGCCGCTGTCGTAGTTCGCGGTAACCCGGCCCACTCGATACAGCGATACCACCTCAGATAATAGAGCGATGCTCATCATACTCGGCGCACCTTTTTCCTCTCAAAATCTATAAAACGCTCGGTCGGCGTTTACTCTCTACATTTTCGCCTCTCCACCGTATTACGTTACGTAGGAATCCCTCCCCCGCATCGCAGAATCAATCGAATCGAATAGCAAGCGCTAGTCATATTCGGTCGAACTCGACGACACTACCACGACGCGATTTAACGTAATCGAACACGACAGCTAGAGAACGAGAGTAGTAGTAGGGATTCGCGGGTTCTGGATCACGATTCTGGGTCCACCCCTCCCCCCCGGTGGCTCGCAAACTTTCTCGATCACTTTTTGTTGGTTCGAGCGGCGACATCGCCTAAAAAAAAAAAAAAAAAAAGTTTGGGGTCAAAATAGGGGTTTTGGACCATGCCCGATCGATATATGCGGTCCGTTTCTGCGTATTTGCACTA
>DWTA01000435.1:0-10604 GCA_018236805.1 Plebejus anna | reverse complement strand
GGGCCGGCGCGCGGGGGCTACCGGTTTGACCGGCCAGGCCGCGCGGCCCGATGAGACGTAGGAACAAGGACTTACCTAGATTACCCTTAGAAGATACTGCAGATAGTCTGGTGATGAAACTTCCTGGCCGAATATCTTCACTTATATTGGCTTTATAAATTGTGTCACTAAATCTAGGTGGTATATTATTTGATTTGTGTAAATCAATAATTAAGGTCATATGACTTCGCCTTGCGAAAGGGGTTCCATGATCAGAAGCGGTTAAATTTAGCTTGTATTGACCTGGCCTTATTTTGTTTTGTTCTGTTATATATTTTCTAGATAGTGACAATTTACCACTGTCATAGTCAATTGAAAATATTGATTGTTCATTTCCTCCTGATATATAGTATGATATCTGGCTATTATCGCCAGAATCTCTATCTACTGCCAAAGCTTGGTAAATAATCCCAGATAAATTGTTTAATGTTGCGGAAATTTTGTTAGATGATACAAACTTAGGAGTATTATCATTTGCATCTGTCACAGATATGTGAACTGTCACTGATGTTGATAAACGTTCCGATTTATTTGAAGCTAAATCTGTAGCTTCTACCACTATCCAATATTCTTTTAATGATTCATAGTCAAGAGCAGATATCAAAGATAATGATCCAGTTAGGGGATCTAAGCCAAAAGTAGCTTTGATTGACGGTGTATTTGAAACAATAAAGTAACTTATATCACCATTTACACCCGTGTCGGCGTCCTTAGCTGTAAAGTTGTATATGATCATGCCTACTGGTATGCTCTCAGAAACTTCGATATTTATTGGATCTTCTGACCACTCTGGGGCATTGTCATTTACATCAATTATTTCTATTCTCACTGTTACTGCACTACTTTGCGGATTATTAGTAGCAGATGTATCTAATGCTCTTACTTCAAGTCTATACTCATCTTGAATTTCTCGATCCAATTGTCTGGCGACAACAAGAGATCCAGTTTTTCTATCAATTTCAAAAGTGCCAGTAAAATGATCCGAAGTAAGAGGCATAAGGAGATAAGAAATCTGTCGCTCTCCTTCGCTTCTAACAAAGTTGTCATTTAAATCATTTTCATAACATGCCACCATGCCAACAATATCCCCGATTTTTGCATCTTCTTTTACCTGCACAGGAAAATTAATTATGAATTGCCAAAGTCAACAGACAAACTAAACATGATACGATTGTAACATAATATTATTCCTATTTATTATGATAAAATGTGTGAAAGTGTCTGTATTTTTTATATTTCAACAGCTGAGCCTATTTAGAATTTTTTTAGAATGGGAAGGTGTACTGTTTTAACATTAAATAGTTTACAACCCTGAATAGTGTTCATGTTGCCTGTACGCAGTTGCGTGTACCTCTTTCAGCGCTGCTATATTTCCACAGTTAACTCTATTTAGGGAGCCTATACAGTATACACAGAACACACCCAAAAGTATTATCACTTAGTTTGTTACACCTTGTATAATTTAACTAACAATTTGCAGCACGAAAGCAGTTGCGGGAAGTATCTAGTACTGATTAAACTGACGTTTTTCGCAATTTTCTTTCGTAATAAACTGACAATACAGATAAAAGATAAATAGTATACCCTAAAAAGGTAAACAAATTAATTTCTTACTTTGAACGTTAAACTTGAACTTGTGAATGTTGGTCGGTTGTCATTTAAATCCAAAACTTCAACTTTCAGTTGTCTTACTGTTTGCCTTGGAGGTTTGCCACCATCTGTCGCTGCTACGGTCAGTCGATAAATAGATCTCTCTTCATGATCAAGAACTAAAATAAAAAAAAGATATAATATGACGCGTATACTTAAACCATAACCATTTTAATAAAAATATTGAATTATTTAACTAACCTGTACTGGTTTTTATTACTCCTGTTGTAGAATCAATCACAAATACATCAAATCCGTCCAAATCTCTTTCATTTAAAATTGAGTATTTTATAGATGCATTAGCCCCACTGTCTCTATCTATTGCTTTAACTCGAGCTACCTCGGCACCTGGCTGCTGTTCTTCTCTTACACTGACTACGTCTTCACGTGGATCAATTACTTCCGGTGAGTTATCATTTACATCCAAAACTTTAATAGATATTGGTACTCTACTCGATCTTGGAAGTGTACCTTGATCACGAACTTCAGCAAACAACGAGTAAGCGCTTTTATATTCTCTGTCCAGAGCGTGTTTTGTTGTGATAACGCCTGTAAAGAAATGTTCAATAGTTAATACTTTACTTAAGATAAAAACACAACAACAAGTACACAATTATTGCGGATATGTATATGGATTTTTTTTTATTTAGTGTCTGAATAAATATATATGACATTTCATATTTGTATTATATATTTGAGACCATAAGCGCCAATATTATGAAAAATTTCAAAACAATTAATAATTCCTATACCGTATCATCATCTCAAAGTTATTTTCCAAAACATAAAAGGAAAGCACTTAAATATTCTGCGTTTTAACTTATGTGGTAATGTGCCCAATAATTGGCATTAAAAATTGAATCCAGTATCCTCAATTCGGCGTCAAACGCCGTCTCAGAAGTGCCGACAAATAAAACGAGTTGAGAGCGATTATGGACATAAGAGACAGAATATCGCGAACCGAAAAAGCACCTGTTGAAATCTGAATACCCCTATTGACAGACGGTCCCTCACGGCTTTGGTACATAATTAGATATTACATTTAAGGTAATGTTTCTGAATAGAACATTACAAGAAAATTTTAATCTTGAAAAATAAATACAATGTATAATAATAATGATTATTAATAAAATATATTTTTTAAGTAAGAGTACTAATTGAGTGCAAAAAAATGATATATTATATTATTGTATATTAAAATGAAAAACACAGCTTTACTAAAATATATCTAAGATCCAGTTCAAGCATATCTACGATCCCAAAGGTCTGCTGACCTACAGGATCGGATCAGTAAGGTTTGCACTAACTAGCCGCTTGATCGATAAGCCAAATTGAGATGGAAAGGTCCCCTATTCATCGGTCAATTACAGGTGATAACGAGCCAACGATCCTTTTATTCACCCGTAACATTTACGCGATTAAGATAATCATCTGTAATTAATTAATAGTTAATATTATCTAGGAATCTAGTTCGTACTTTGAAAATAAAGAACATATAATTTTTATAATGAACCTAAAAAAACAAATATGAAGAAGTCAGTTTAAATTTTCGGATTGAAATAGATTTTAAGAAGAATCATTAATAATAATAATATTATATATTACATCAGTCTAGAAGAACCATACCTAATGGAATTCAATATTCATGTAAAGTTTAGCAAACAATGACTTCAAAATGCTCCCTATTTCTTTAATTTGTGCAAGTATTAATGTGGTTCTGTTTATTCGAATTTGTTTGTTCAGTCGACGAGTCTTAAGTCAAAACATACTTCGGGTTTTAACTTTCAAAGGTGCCGGTAAAGCAAATACAGTCGAGATGTTGACTGCAAGGATAATTCTTTAATAATCAAATATTTGACAAGCGCTTCATTTAAATTACGGTGAATTGCATTGTCTCTCGCTTTTAGAATTCTAATATGTGGAACGTTTTCAATGTATATTAAAAGTACAATATACACTATAATACTAGTAATTCATAGAGCAATATTATGTGCTATAGTTAAGTAAACTACCAAACATTATTATTAAATTATATAATAAATTTGATGTAGTCAAAGAAAAAGTTAGCAACACATAATTATAACAACACAAATATACATTCAGAAATAATTTTCTATTTAAGGTAGTCGGTGCATCGTTTATTTAAATATTTGTTTGCTTTAGTATTTTTATTTACTCACCCGTTATGGCATCCACAATGAAACTCGTATTCGATGGAAAAAGGCTGTACCGCAGTACTGCGTTATCACCCAAATCTGCATCAGTCGCTATTATCATGCCTACAAATGCACCAGCATGTTGGTTCTCTTCAACTTGAAACTCATAGGAGGTTTGCGAGAAAACTGGATCATTATCATTAGCATCTACTACGTTGACAATAAGGCTGGCACTCGCTGACAGTGGCGGGATTCCATTGTCTGTAGCTATTATTGTCATTTTATGTGTAGATATCGTCTCTCTGTCGAGCAACTTAGCGAGGTACACCCAACCTGTGGACGGTTCCACTTTAAAATGCTCTTCGTTTGTATTATTCTCTGATACGATCCGATATGTTATACGTGCATTGTTTCCAGTGTCCTTGTCTATTGCCTGGATTTCTAGAATCTGTAAAATGATAATGCTGTATTAGGTCCAAGTTTATTTCTACTCTCAATAAATTTAGTTAAAAATAATATTATTTAAATCATTTAAAATTATAGGCAGTTACAGTAAAAATAATACTTTACCTTTGTTTTTAGACTTTCTGATTCGATAACATTAACACTGTATGTGCTATGCTCAAATACAGGTGGATTATCATTGACATCTTGCACATCAACAACAAGGGTCAAATTTGAGCTGAGGGAAGGAACGCCTCCATCCCTAGCAGATATGATGAGGGTATGACGAACCAAACTTTCATAATCCAATGACCTAAAACAAGATAAGATGGTTAATATATTATTGTTATGATTGTGAATTTAATATGACATTAAAGTTTGTACCTGAGTAAAGTAACGAGACCATGTTGAGGATTAACAGCAAATGTGTTAGGAGGCCCTGTAGCTGACACAAGGTGGTATGTTATTTGACTGTTTTTCCCATCATCCTGATCAGTTGCTCTTGCAGCATACACCACAGAGCCGATCGAAGCAGATTCAGCAACAGACACCCGTACTGACGATGTCCCGAATTCTGGAGCATTGTCGTTCACGTCTTCCAGCGTTATTTGCACCTGAAATAATTGATATTATGTTATATACCTAATTGTATTTTCATTTTTTTAATTAAAACTTTTTAGCTCTAAATGTTTTATTTTTTGTATAACACTTGAACACATATTTTAAGAGTAGTTGTAATACCTGGGTTTGGTCATAGCTGGCTGAGTTTCCTATAGCAGCGCGGACGTTCAGTAGATATGATGCACTTGTTTCTCGATCCAATTGATTAGTAGTTTTTATTGTTCCAGTGTGAGGTTCAATGGCGAAAAGATGACTGTCTCCAGATACAATACTGTAGCGTACTAGTTGTTTACCTGTAAACAAAAATATGAGTAAAATTAAAAAAAAAACATGTTAATTAACGCAGTACTACTATAATATTACTTGTACATTTACTAATATAATATTATTCTTTTAATGCAATAAACTGTTATGGACTTTGATAATGTAAAGTAATAAAGTATGCATAATATCAATATTATTAAAACAAGAAAATAAAACTCTTAAAATTTTCTTCAAATAAGTAAGACATAAATAGAACAAATGAAATTGTAAACAAGACTAAACAACTACGTGTCCAAATATGACTGACTCAACGCGTCTCAATTTTCCAAGATTATGGGTGCCTATGGCAGCGAAATTGGCCGTTCTGCTGTTTACGGTAGCTATAAATATTTATGTATTCCTATCATTTTACTTTCCGACGTTGAATTGTCTACAGTAGTTTATGTTGTGAAGATAGGTTTGTCCTTTTCAACGACGGGACAATATTCGTAGCACTTTGTAGTTATAACAAGACAGGTTGTTGAAATATATTTTTTAAATCACACCAGTATATTATATACTTATTGAAAATAATTGGCTGGGTACCTGGTTAGTGCAATTGACTTTTTTATGTACATTTAAGACCATCTATTTACGAAAACAGAAGCTTTTCGACAGTTGAAAACCGCTTTATATCTATCAAATTTTAATTGGCACTTTTCACAGTATAAGCGATTCATTGTCGTATTTTTTTTTCGTCTCGACTTCGTTTTTCTGGGCTCGCTTTTTCGCCGGTCGTTTTCGGCAAGACAGTTGACGCAATGAGATTGATATACGGTCTTATTCGGCGACATGCCGGGCAGTCTTTGTTTCTGTAACTGGTCCAAGTATCCCCCCCTGCGGCACTCCCGCGCCCTCCTTGCCCTTTCGATATTAGGTATATCTTATAAATTTCAATTGAAAAGTATTAACGTTTAAAATGTAACAATTTACAGAAAAAAATGAATGGACCATATTAAATCAAATGGCAACTCTTCAGTTACGAACACACTATACAAATAGAGCTAAAACATGATAATATATTTTAATCGACTTAAATTTTGATGTTTCACATTATAAAACTATAACTTTCCAAACCACTATTTAGTGGAAACAGCCACTTACAGATCAGTAGATCATTATTCTAATTCAGCCTCAATCTGTAGATCATCATTCTAAGCTTCAAATTCAAATCAGAGTATTAAGAGTAACAATGCATTTGGGGTCATTTCTAAATTCTATGTATAAGCCCATTTAAACAAGCTAAAGTAAAATTTTGATCGACATCGAACCGAAAAAACTTATTACGCATTCACCCAATTAAACGATCGAAACCTGTGTGGCGTCTGTCATGATGCAGGTTGATTTGGACTTATTTAAGCCAAAGATCTGTCTCATAACTTGCGAACCCTTAAAATAATGGCCGCATATGGTTCATTAAATTACCATATTATGTTTAATTTGTAAAACAATTACAATGTTATTGAAAATTTCTCACGGAAACGAGCACTACTTAATTCAGTTACGTGTACTTGAAAATTTAAAATAGATTTCCTTCAACCATTTGACAGTATCTACTGAAGATGAGCGCTTCATGCGGTACGTGAGTAATTATTTAAGTTCGTACTAAGTAGATGTGTCAACACTCAACTCCATTACTTCTGTCTATTTGGAAACACACAATACTGCGCTTCAAAATGGGTTTCGAACGAGGCTGGACTTGCGAAAATACTTAAAACAATTTATGATTAATTCAAGTATAGTTATTTAGCTTGTATAATAACGAGCTTCGTACAATGTGCAGACTGGAGGCGATGAGGCAATAGATTTTAGCGCAAGTAATGCAGCGCTTACAAAATATTCAATAATGCTAACATGGAGCCCGCAAAATTTCTCCAGCGCTAATTTATTGAGAGTCAGGTGTTGTTAACCTTTTGTCTCTCTGTTGAATCAATTCATTATTCTAATATAACCAGTGGTTTACTTGTTCTCTTTCGGAATATATTCACAAATGCCCTTCTAAATTGAAATCATTAATGGCCTCGCGATTATCTCGCTCACGAGACTCCATTTGGTTTCAATTAAGAGTTGTAAAGATCTTCTATGTGAATTGTTCGATTCTCGATTTCAGTATAATGAATTAATTATCTGAAAGTTCGATTATCTCTAAAGGGCGTTTGAGAGAACACCAAGGCGGGATTTAAGTTCTCGATAATTCAGATCATTTAGCACCTGTAAAGATTGCAACAATAAAACATCGCTTATTATTTTATGATCTTTAGTTTATAATACGTACGAAGCCTAACTAAAAAATAATATAATGTGAACATAACAACTCTCCAATCTTTAGCGAGGAACTCGAAGAATCTTCTGTAGGAACATCTATCTCCGCAATAACTTACACTTAGTTGTTAAACGGTCCAATTGTGAATTCAAGCGAGGGGACAGGTGTATTCAACATTTGTTCCCGGGAACAATTATTTTGAAATCTCAGTGACGCAGTACAACCATAGCAAGTAAACGTTTAAACACTAAACATTTTAACACATAAATCGTGTAAACAATTTCAGCCCCGGTCTGACCAAATAACGTCGGGTAAAAAGTTGAAGATAATTGAGCTGCTGTTCAAAAAAGATGTATAGAAGTGGCCGGCAAAAACTGTCGTGGAGGGTTCGGTTTGTTGACCTCGGCTGGAGGTTGAATTTATTCGGTTGCGGTCCAGGCGTACCCTTGAATTTCTCGGGATTGAATTTCAAATTTTCAGTCGTGTCGCCTTGCAAGAAAGCGTGAACCACATATCGATTTTTCGACAGAAGTAACGTATTTATAGTGACTATTTGTTAAAGGATATGTTTCAAATGAGTTATTTAAATATTTAGAAGCAGATTTTTTTATTATTTTCAATAATGATTGTTAATGTTCAGCCCATTTTCATAATTTCATATGGATTTCAGTCATATTATGTTGGTCATAATATCTTATTAATAAGATTATTGTTGAAGATTATTGTACCATATTTTATGGAATTAACGTTAGGAATCATCGGTTACAGTGAATCATTGTTCCCGTTATAATTTTCAATTATATAATTCACTCGGATGTCACACTCAATGATTTAAAGGTTGATTACACGGGAGTGATAATCCTTCCTAGTTGTGTAAACGCATGACACCTTATCGCGTAGGAGGCTTCGCGTATATATCTCGCCTTAATTTTCATTTAAACGGGAACATAATACACAATATAAATTCACAAAGAATATTACTTTGGGTAAGGAAACAAATTATTCTCAGCGTACGAAGCGCAATGCTGTCCGAGCTCATTAATTTATATATTTTTAATTAATGGATGTGTATCTGCGGGCGGCGGGCTATAAATCTAGCGGGGGCGTGCGTTTGGGCAACGCTCAATATTATGGTGCTCTTTCTAATTAAAGTCCGGCCTGGTTTGTGTGACGCCGGCTGTGACCTAAGTGTGAGGCGGTCGCGAGCACTGCAGGCTGCATGGTGCATGCCCTGTGCAATAACGATTGATTTATTATCTATTCCTATTGCAGTTTTTGTTATTTTCATTTTTTTTTAATTATAACTCGGTTACTATAATTTTTAAAATTCAAGCAAGCTTCAATATTGCTCTTAATATTATTTACATTTTTACAAATTAATAATGTTGACTTAGTTGACTTACAAAAATTCTTTTTACAATTATATTAGCAGCAAAACCCCATACATATTTCACATCTCCTATAAATATTAAGTGTTACTTTATCATTAACACTTAATATTTATAGGAGAGGTGCAATAATTTAAAAATTTACATGTTAAGTTTTTATTGCACCATACGAAAACAATACAATGCCGAATAATTTTTAAATTATATCTTCCTCAATCTTGATTTGATTTGCAATATTGCTCCCTGAGATTGGAGGTTAATTGCTTTACAATTTATCGATATTATAAATAACAATAAAATAAATAAAAACGCAAAACGTTTCTCGCATTTGGTAGAGGACTTGCAACTTTTTGTTATAATTTATTTAATTGATATCCGCGTATTAGTTATTTCCAATTAATTACAATTAGGTACCTAATTTTGCATCAACATTTTGGTGTGCTGTTTTGCTTTATGCTAGTGGCAAGACAAGACGAAGACAAAATGTTTTTAAGAGACAGAATACTGAATCACCTACTAGCACTTCAGTTTATCTACGAGGAACAAAATTCCTAAATTATAATGCAGTTGACTCATTTATTCGAGAGATAAAAGTGCAAGGAACAATGACCAGCTCGTAATAATTTAATAGAAATGTACCATCGGTGGGTACATTTGATACACGCAACGGCTAAAACTATGAATCTTAAATGCCGCTATCTCGGTGTAACAATAGTCAAGCCATGGAATTCCCATAGACAAGTGCTCCACGTACTATAACGGTGGAGTTCGCAATTCAGTGATTTACAGTGTTCCGACTTGCAACAGAATAAACGTGAACTCGAATAAAACGGTCCCGCATCACACCGACCTGTAACAGATCCTTGTTTGTGATCGTAGTTTACGAACGATCTATAAAATTAATTTATAAAATACTTTTGAAAAAAGCTCTGAAAAAAGTATTAACACCACAGTCTTGTGAGGTTATTGTTTTTTTTTTCATATTAAAATACTAAATACCTACAAATTTTGTAGCACCTTAAACAATAAATACTTCGCAGCAATAGACATAATACTATTGCTGCTAAGGATATCTAATTTTTCAGACTTAATTACTTTTAATTATTATATTATATCCATTGTACAAGCAATTTTTTCATATCTTAATAATAAAAAATTAATGCCTTTAAATTATAAAATAAAGATAAAAAGAAGAAACTAGAAACTTAGAGTGAGTTGCACCGACCTACTTTAACTATAACTATAACATAACAAAAAGTCAAATGAACTGTCAAATCCCTAGTAAAAGTTCATTATTGACGCTATATTTGACGATAACCTTAACTTTAACTGCGCCTCTGGTGCAATCCACCTTTAGGAAAGTAAAAAAGTTAAATTCAACTTACGATAAGTATACAAATCCTAGAGACAGAAGCGGTGTAATAGAGGCCCATAGAAAGTCTAGTTGTATAAATATTAGCGAAACACAACGCATTGCGGAGTGAGATAGCAGATTTACTTTATTGACTCGTTTTGATTTAGCAACGATGTTCAAATGAATCTATAGTTCCATTAGAAATTTTACGTGAAATGCAGTATGATATAAGACTAGAATATGATTTATATTTAAACTAAGAGATTACAAAGAGAAACAAAGTACGTCATAGTCAAGTATCATTAGATAGTTTTGGCATCGGCGTTAGATATCAAAAAGCGGCCAAGTGCGAGTTGGACTCGCCCATGGAGGGTTCCGCAGCAGCA